>JABEVS010000789.1:0-14728 GCA_018290735.1 Coelastrella sp. MACC-549
AGGGTGGCTCTTCCGATCTTGTTCTTAAAACCAACTAAAGTGGTATAAAAGACAGGGTTACAGCAACGGCGGGGGGCAATAAGAAACCCTGCTCCCACCCCCCCCACCAGCCCCGTTACCGGGGACAAAAAACACCCCGCCCCCCATGGGGAGGAACCTTTTAAACCCCCCCCCCCCCCCCCCCGCGGCCCCAACGCACACCCACATGTCCCACGCAACACAGTCGTAGGCTTTTCACCTTTTGTTACAGTTCATGAACCAGGTGTGTCGCATGTGCGCTCATGGCGTTCATTATCTACGGATATCAATAGCACAGTCGGCGCAGCGCCAGCCAGTTGACCGTGCCTTCTTTGCTTTCCATTTGTCTATGGGTTCATCAAAGAGGATCCATGCAAGCTTTCTACGTGGAGGACAGCAACCTGCCTGTGGCTTCATTGTCTGAACAGGGCATCACCCGGTTAAGCGACACTGTTCCGTCTGATAGCCTCACGGAAGCAGCAACCATCCATTCTGTCTCCAAAGCTTTCTACCCAGCTGTCTTCGCTAGCAACGTTGCTGCCTTCAGCAGCAACACAGCTGTGTGGTCTTCCAACACAGCGCACGGTTTAGTTATCCCGTCCGTCTGGACCAGTAATTTAGCAGTTGGTTCATCCAACACGCTCTACCCTGCTGCTGCTTTCAGTAGCAATGTTGCTGCTTACAGCAGCAACTTGGTAGACACCGCTATCAGCAAGGCTGATGGCGCACAATCCACAGCAGACGCAGGGCTTGCTGCAGGTACAGCAGCAGGAGTTACAGCAGCAGAGGCAGTAGCAGCAGCCGTGGAAGCCAACAGCCTGGCTGCAACAGCACAGGCCACTGCTCTGGCCAACCAAACGACCCTGACAGTGCATGATGTCCGGATAGTGCGAGCGCAGACAGCAGCAAATGCCGCTGCTTCAGATGCAGCCTCTGCTCAGCATTCTGCAGAGCAAGCACAACACACAGCAGATGAAACACAGCTGACCGCATGCAATGCGGTCAACAAGACCAAATACTGGGATCTCACCCAGGACAGCATCCAGAACCTGCAACAGCCCACGCTAGAGCTGACCTTCAGCAATGACCAGTTCATTCACACCAACAAGTCCCTGCAGGCTGCAGACAGTGTCACAGCAGGCTCAGCAATGATCGCTCCCACCTGGAGAGCACCAGATGCCTCAGCAGAGGCCAAGCTTACAGGCAACACCTTCAGCATCAGCTGCGACAGCCTGCAGGTCAAGTCTTCAGTTGGGACACAGTTCTCAATCAACAATGGCAGCTGCTACCTAGCCAGCAATATACGCATGCCCGCCACGGCCATCATCAGAGCCACACAGAGCCCCAGCTTAGACCAACCTTACAGAGAAGGCCTCATCAGGGTCACCCCGGATGCACTGCGCTTCATCACAACCTCTGAAGGCAGCCCTGAGAAGCTGCTGTTCTCAGTGAACTCCAATGGGCTGTTCAGCCTGTCCCGCTGTGCCCTGTTTGGGGCTACTGAGACGACCAACACATTCCCAAGGTTGGAGATGTCATTGGCGGACGGCCTGCGGTTTGGCTCTGGCATACGACATCAACTGGTGGGGCCAGACAGAGACGTGTTCAAGGTTGACAGCAACGGCGACATCTACTGCATGAATCGCAACGGTGGTCTGTTGGAGGCGATCACGTCAAATGCCTGTCCAGCCAAAGGGACTCTGGCGCTAGAGGCCGGTGGGCTGACGGTGTCCGGCAGACCTGTGGTGAGTGCAGCCGGTGAGATAATCCGGCGGGTAAACCTGGATTCCTTCGAGGGGTTCAAGGTGTCCCCCTCCAGATACCTGACCATGGGCTCCAGGTCAGTTGTTGACTATAACATGCAACCCTCAGTGGCACTCAACTTTGTTGACCAAAGACACTACCAAGAAGTGAAAGCATGCAGTCAAGAGAGCTGGGCATGAGACTGACATAGAACTGGCAATGATAGTGACGACTACTGCTTGAACCATGGGAACGGCTTGCTGGAAGCAAACGCCTCCAGTTTTTGTAGGAAAGTCAGTTGTCAGTGTCACGCAGACATGTGTGGTGGCTTTGCGGGAGCCTGAAATCAGACACATGTGCACCTTGTCACTAGATGGTGCATATCCTTGTTGTCCAATTTGATTGGGGCTGTTGGTGTAGGGTCCTGTTGTGCTGGAGGTGCCTCTGAGGCTTGCCTGCATCTGCTCTGTTGACGCGCCAACCTGCAGGTCACACATGTTATGCCAGTCCAGTACCAGCCTGCTTAGCAGCAACAAACATGGATGCACTACATGCGATGGCAATCTGCTTGGTTGCTGTCTGTAAAGCATCAACCGGTAGCCCAACTAAGCCCAGAACAACGAACATAACCATTCTTCTACAGCTGCCTCCCCTTCTGCAGCGGCTGTTGCTGCTGCAGGGCTCTCTACTTCTGGCAGCCTCTATTGGTTCTTCTACTCCTTCTGCGGTTGCTATTGCAAGGTTGTCTGCTGTTTCTGGTGCCTCTGCTGCTGCTGCTATGGTGTAGCACCCTGTGGCTTGGCGTTCTCTGTAGCTCATACTCCTAGAGTACTAAAACACTGTCCGGACCTGTTCTCGTTGACAGGCGGCAAGACTTTATCCTTGCTGTTGAGATCCTACAGACTATAGGTAGATATGAGAGCATGCAGCTTAGAACACTTAGTCCTGCTGCTACAGCAGTTGCTACCCACTTGACTGTGTTCAATAGGGTCGATGGCTCACAAGCTCCCGCAAAGGCTTTCGATCCCATCACGGGCTGTTGCCTGACCCTGCGGGCGCTGAATCTCAAGTAGACCGCCTGGTATGCTAGCAGCTCTGTCCGGCTGTCTGCAACAATGCTGCCAGTCTCCTGCTGCTAGAACTGATTGAAGCATGAAGCGATCCAAACACTCGTTTTTGTGCCTTTTAACAACAGGACGGATGACAGAGCAACGCACATAACTGCATGTAACTGGACAATCGCTAACGTAACAATAACTCGTCACAGCTGCGCTCCATGGGCTGCCGTGCAGCCCCTCACCAGGGCTATTCTGGGGCATGCAAGAGGGACCTCTTGGCAATGATCAGCCATGCTCGGTACAACTCACCACACCTTGACATAGCTTAGGCCTTGTTGTAAACATGGCATATGCCGCCGAATCCGGGCAGTGAATGCGTCAAGAACATGCGGATGCAGTCAATCATGGGTCCATAGCAGAAGTCTCTAGATAACAGCAAACACAAGCTACAATCCTACAAAATACAGTTGAACGAGGCCTAAGGTACCAGCAATTTGACAAAAGCAACAACTCCCCTTGCAAAGACCTGCTCAGGCATCTTGCCTGGCCTGCAAGTCGACGATCGCCCGGCCAAGGGGGCTTGGGGGAGGCAACGGTTACCGCAGTTAATTAGCAGCATCTCACAACGCACACAATAATCTCAAAGACAGCATGCGAGATGTCAGCTGAATCGGGGCTATCCTGAAGCCAGCATAACTCAACCCCAACACACACCAGCCTCACATTGACCATGTGGCTTCAACCATTACGTCTAGCGAAGGGCAACCCCATGTAGCAAAGGTCAGCCCCACAATGACCGTGTGTGGAGTATGTATTGACCTTATGCCTTGCATGCCAAAACATCTGCAACATCCATTGTCTGTCAACAGCCTTGCACACTGCAGTAAACTGGTGTGATCCCCGATTTGTCCGGCAACCTGCCACGCACAGCGGCACAGCAGATCAGGTTTCAACTGTCGGTGGTGCTTCTCAGCAAGGTACTACAGACGCTGCCGCTGAACATGACCTGGTGGCTTTGCATTCCATTGCATACAACCAAGTACCTTCGAGTGTTATCATGGCAACTGTTGCAGAGCTGCTATACCCCCTATCCGAGATTGCTGCCGATTCAAAACTGCACCTGACATTGACCATGCTGAACACCCAGCATGCAGCAGCAGTGCAAACATTGATGAGCATGCTGAGCACCCAACACAGGATGCAGCAAAAAGCATCCAGGGAGACAAGTATGGCCAAAATATGTGATGAGTGGGGAGCCCAATCTGTTGATCTGCCGCAGCCTCACAACTGCTGCTGGGTGCTGTTGCTGCAGTATTTGCAGCAAGGACATCGGATACGAAGTACCCACTAAAACTGATGGTCAGCTTGCCACAACATTGTAACAAGCCTAGGACGGCACATCATACAGATCAACTATAGCTATCCTCCGGAGTGACACCTAGGGCTGCATCGCTGGCGATCTCATTGTCAACACCCTGCTCAACTAGTTGAGTAATGTCACGCAGCAGCCTTCCCATCAGCTCCTCATCAAAGCCAGGGGAGGACCAACCAGTCTCCGGCACTACAACCTCATCTTGTCCAATCCAACCACGGCCAATGGCGGACTCCCGCGCGCTAAGTGCATGCAGCGTGACACAACGCTTGGCTGGTTGTGTAGCTGCTCCTTCGGGGATGATGAGCAGCTGGCCCTGGAGGTCGGCCCAACTCAACTTGTCATCAGACCCCCGTTTAGCACCGGGGTCTCTGGGGGTCCCAAGCTCTCCACACCTGTCAAGAATTGTGTCCCTATTGGCCTCGCGCTGCAGCAGGGACTTATGCAGCACCTCTACCTACAACATACACAAATTGAGAGAACTGAAAACAGGGATCGTGAACAGTGTCTCCCACCATAGGTGACCTCTCTTGCACGCACTTGCAGTGATTAACCCACCACGCCATGTTTGTTCATGCCAGCAGGTATGCTGAAACCATGACTGTAGTAGTACACCTGTTAGAAGGTCCTGGCGGTCATATGTCACCTGCATGTTACCGTCTGGCTGCACCAGCAAACACCACTCCTGGCGGTCATAGGCCTCTTCAAGTTTGTGGGGCATGAAGATGACATTCTTGGGTGAGTTGATAGCAACCCCCATGTGCGCCTGCAACAGATAGACCCAGCCGTAATCTATGTGGTTGTTGAGAATGGGGCCACACGAATAACCAGTTGGCACTCCGTTGCAGCGCACATGCAATAACTAGGCCCGAGACCAAGCACGCGACATGCAAAACAACATGACAACACCAGCATCCTAGTCTTGCAACTGCAGCCTACCAAACACTGCAACCACTACTCACCGCCACTGCTGACCACTCCAACCGCACGATGTGGGCTGCTTTAACCTTCTTGGCGGGGAAGTACCGGTCAGATACTTGGCACAGCACTGTGCTGCCCTTGCTGACTTTGTACGCTTCAAGCGCTGGTTTCCTGTATTCCTCTGACTTGCTACTGTATGAGGCCGGCTTGAGGTTCATCATGAACAACAGCTTCACGAGCTTTGTGACAGGTATCAGACCATCTTGCAGCACACCTTGCATCTCTGCTTTGATTACTTGGAACTGTTGCTGCCAAGCTACATCTGCAATTAAAAACAGCAGAGCACAACCTAACTGCAATTGTGCGTGCCCGTCAAAGCAGCAAAAAGTATGCTACTGGGCAAGGCCAACCTTACCCTGAACAGCACTGCCAGCTGTTGCTGTGAATGATGCCTTGCACGCACCATGAGAATGTGCAAACCCATTCGCACCGCTGCTGAGTGCCACTGCGCATGACTTCAGGATCCTGGCCAGCATGCATGAAGTGACAGCTGCTGCTGTCATCGATGCTCAGTTTGGCAAGCGTATGCGCGGTTGTCCCCATGCATCCCCACTGTTGCCGCTGGCGCTGCTGCCTGGCTTGAGACTAGCGTTTCCTGCGTGGTGCCTGTGCTGCAGCTAGCTCTTGCTACTGAGTATGGCATGTGTGGCTGTATCAAGTCTGTTCATTCCAACTGCTGATAGCCACCACAGTGGAAACTGGTGGTGCTGCTGTGTGCTTGGCAGAAGACGACACTGCACATGTCAACAGATCCTGACCAACACTGCATGCAGCAGCAGCTGCCACTGGATTGAATGATGCTCAGTGTGGCAAGCCTTTGCAGTGTGATCCCCAAAAATCCCCGCCGCTGCTGTCAAGCTAGTGCACCGCCAGCACTGCTCAATGCTGCATCTAGATCTGCTGATGACACGGGCACCGCACTAGCATGCCGATGAATGCTGCAACACGTATCGCCGCTGACACTCCTGCTGGTGCTGCTGGCCATGCCGCAAATCCCGTATGTAGCGATATGATGCTGGCGATGCTGACACACTGCTGTTTGGTGGTAGAATAGGCGCTGGCGATGCTGACACACTGCTGTTTGGTGGTAGAATAGGTGCTGATGATGCCAACACACTGCTGCTTGCTACCGTAGAGGCGCTGGTGATGCCGACACGCTGCTACTTGCTGGCAGAACAGGTCCTGGTGACGCCGACACAGTGCTGCTTGCTGGCAAAATAGATGCTGGTGATGCTGCCCCACTGCTGCTTGCTGGCAGAACAAGTGCTGAGGACGAGAAATGCAATAAGACTCTGCTTGTCAATCAACATCTGCCACTGTTGAGGGCCGCCACGAGTCACTGTTATTAGGTCAGCATATGAGGTGTGCTGCTAACCCACTAGAAAGGGTGTTTGTTGAGTAGAGTAACCAATACCTAGCCAGCCTTACACGAACGTTGCCCACCTGCTGATTGCCCACCTCCGGCTTCTGCTCCTCCTGCAGGACAGACGCAGACAACGTATCAATAAGTGTTGGTCAGCTGCAGCATTTGCACAAGCATGGACAGCTGTAGAGACAACCAGCTGTGCATCGACAACAGATTCTGCATGGACCGACCCAACACGCCCAAAGAATGCTGTGGCTATCCCCACACATCCCCGCCGCTGGCCCGCCGTCCTTTGCCTAGTGCTACTGCTTGTTCCAGCCAATTCTGCTCAACACCGTAAGCTGCTGCTGAACAGTGCTGCTGTGCATGCCACCGGTCTTTGACAAACCCAGTATGTGCAGTTGCAATTACTGTTGGTGGTGCCTACTGAGTCCATCCAACAAACACAGCACTTTCCACAGGCATCCCTGCTGCCCCTGCTGCCTGGACTACAAAAGAATGCCACCAGGCCCTGAAGGAAAGCAGGTGGACTGCCCAGTGAGCACAACAACAGCCTGCACTGACAGCACTGTCAGCTGTTGCTGTTGTTGCGTGGCTGATGTGCATCATGATGATGTGCCCACGTATTCCTGCTGCTGCCGCCGTTACTGCTGCCAATTGCCACTGAACATGCAAGCAAACTCCAACCAACACTGCATGCAGCAACAGCTGCCACTGGAATCGATGATGCTTAGTGTGGCCACCCTTTGCTGTGTGGTCCTCACGTACCCCCGCCGCTGCTACTACCATCCTTGTCCTAATGCTACTGCTCATGCAAGCCAATTCTGCTCAACACCGTAAGGTGCTGCCAGACAGTGCTGCTGCGCATGCCACCGTGTCCTGATGCAAACCCCGACGTGCCCCGCTGCCATCACTGTTGGTGATGGCAAGTGAGCACAACAAAAGGCAGGTGCTGCTTGCTGCTACATATCACAGGTGCTGCCCCAACAAGCCCAACATAAGCTGTGGTATCCCCACGCATCGCCGCTGGCTGCCGTGCCGCCGCCACTGCTGCTGGCTGCCACTGCACATTGCCATCAGATCCTGACCAAGACCGCATGCAACAGCATCTGCTGCGGCTGCATGATGCTGCTCCGTCTGGCAAGAGTATGCGGTGTGATCCCCATGCATCCCCGCCACTGGCACCACCGCTGCTGCATGGGTGAAGGATTGAGCTACTGTGCATGCTACCAGGCTCCAACCAGCACTATATTTACAAGTTCAGCCAGTGGACTGCTGCTGCTGATCTCAACTGCAATAGAGCAGCTACAAACCCAGCATGGGCTGCTGCTCCTGCTGTAAAATGACCGCTAGCGCCGCTGATGCCCAAGACGTACCTCCACTGCTAGCGACATCTCACGCACCGCTGCTGCTGCTGCTGTGGGCTGAGCTTGAGGCATGCTATGTTATCATGCGCAGCTGCTGCTCACTGCCATTGACTGCTGCCATCGACAGCCCCGGCCCCCATGACTTCAAGGAGCTGCTGTTTGCTGACAGAACAGGGCCTGGTGATGCTCCTGTGGCTGAAAGACACTGCTTGATGTTGGTCCCGCTGCTGCCCCGAGTGCAACCTGCTAAGCTGCCGCTGTGCAAGTGACGTTAATCTAGCTTCCTATGGATGTCGAGCGCCACGTCCATGCAGTGTCTCCTGGAAGGGCTAGTTTCACACACTATTAATGCCTTCCAGCTGGACATGCCTTACAGCTGCTTCGACTGCGGCCTTACGGGGTCTTGCTGCGGTTGCGTACGAGGATCTGATGTCACATGCAGGGCATTCCTGCACATTCTCCCATTGATGGTGCCGCCACTGCTGCTGCCTGGTGCTGCTAATCACGCGAAGGTGCCCATAACATGCACCGTGCCTTTAATGTATCTTCCTAGAAGCAGAAAACCAGGGCTAACAATGCTATAACACTACTGTAACAGTGTGAACCACCTGCCAGATGCCCACAGTCTCACCTGCTGCTGTTGGTGCCGCCGCTGTCATTTGCATCAACCAACAGTGGACAAGGGCACCACCATAGAAAACGAGTGAGCGGCATCAGAGGTCACGGGACAATATGCAAAGGATAGCACGAGCAGCAGGCAGCGGTCGCAGTCAGTTGCAGCAGTTGCGATATCATAAACAGCTATACTGCATAAACAGTGCAAGCGGATGATGTTGGGCTGCAACAGCGCCTGAAAGGCATGGCCACAGCATGATGCTGGCAGTGTTACAAACACTACAGCAAGGATAGCAGTTGAGCTGCAGCGGTGTGCAGAGCCTAGTATCACATGCCAAGCTACCGCGCAATCCCCCCGCCGCCGCTGCTGCTAAGTGCTGCTGGAGACGCCAGGCTGCCCACAACCTGCAGCGGGCACCATCACCTGACTGCAGCTTGAGCTCATCTCTGCTGTTTGAGTATGCATATACCACTCAAAACCAAGATGTTTATTCAGACTAACCACTGACTACCACAGTGCAAGCTAGTGATGCTGCTGTGTGCTGGCAGCACACAACCTGCTGATTGGCAGCATACAAGCTGCTGCTGGCGGTGTTCCTGAGCCATTGCTAGATGCTGCGGATGGGAAAGGCAGGGTTGCAGGGCTGCAGAGAAGGATGATGTCTAACTCACCTTTGAGTATTAACAAGCTGATCTTCTCAGGGTCTTGCTGTTGGCACGCCGCCAGGCTGCCATCATCTAGTTGTAACCAGGCTGACAGCCGACTGTGCCAGATGAAGATTCTTACTGCTCCCAGGAGCTCAGGGTGCTGCTGCAGACCTTGATATGTGATGGTGTCACATTCAAAGGCCTTGAAGCTGTTGTTCACTTGAGGGCTGTCACTATCGGCCTCAGTCCGCGCTATTCGAAATAAGACATACATCCCTCTGCCACCTGTGCACGATGCTGCAGCAGAACTGTTGCCAAAAGGTGGGGATTAGGTGATGAGACCGAACACTGCAGATGGAGGACCGCAGCAACGGATTGAAAGCAAGCATGCCCTACTATGATGTCGATGCTTAAGGGCACTACAGCAAAGTTACATCACGAACAGCAGCGTAACATGCATATACTGCCAAGCCCTGCTGCTGCTGCGTCGCCGCAACTACTGCTGCACACACCTCACTGATGATTCTGGATCGTGTCCAGCTGTTCAGTTGACGTGCTGTTCCGACGGCCTGAATAGGACACAGCGAACAAGCAGCCAAAGCACAGTTTGACATTTTTTCTGCATGTACTACGTGGTCCTTCTAGATGCTACACACTGCCACGTGACAGGCTGCAGGAGTGCAAAGCTGCTGGGCAGACTCCAAACCATGCCGTGTGCGGATTTGACAGCAGGCTTGGATGGTACTTATACAAGCATACACTAATTACTGCTACCTCGCTGGCATGCCGCTCGTCTATTACAGCAGCTTGTGCACACAAGTAAGGGGGTACGAGAGACGAATCAAACATGCAACAAGCTGCAGAGCTACAAACCTTCTAAGATATACCCCATGTCCGTTCAACACGCTGCACACGCTGCTAAGCAGAAGGTTGTAGAATGTAAGAGCTGCAGGCTAAGCATCTGTGGCATCCTCAAGCCATGCTGACACGCAGGTTGCATATACTGCGTTGCGCACCAACACACTGCTGCATGTTGCTTGTAGGCCTTAACGAAGCAGCCGATAGAAGATGGAACTGCATCTCTACGCAGTGCTGCTCAAGCAGCTGGCCATGAGGCAGCGCACCTTGGAAGAAGGCCGCCCCAGCGGGATATAGGGTGTGCAGGCTGTTCTATGCTTCCAAGCAATCAAAGAAACCAGCGCAAGAGCTCTTAACAGCGTGCCCCTCGTTTTTGATGGAGCCCCGCGGTGGACAGGTGACTGTTCGTTGGCGTGCATAAATCAAAACCACGCGGTGTAAAAGGCGCGGCTTTTGCGCATCAGCTCAGCGCCGATTCGAAGCGGAGACTCGTGCGTAACAGTGTTATCAAGGAGGGTCCATGCTGCTGAACCAGCTTGATCGGATACACCGTCAAAACGGCTTTGTTACGATCATGGTATTAGCTGGTTCATCCCTCATCCTTGACAGCGAATTCTTGTTGATGCCCTGGCATGTGTTCTTAGCACAGCACCTGCAGGACAGCAGTTGGACACACAGCAACCCAAATTGGCCCAGGAAGGTCACCTCCAATAACCCGCTGGTCTAATCTCACTCTACTTTGGAGCATTTGGTAGGCTAGGCTAGGGCCACAACCCTAGCCTGGACAACTGGGTGCTGGTTGACAGCCACTTGTTGGCCTGTAAACTTCATATATGCTTGTAATCATTGCCTGCAGCCCGCCTTATGCTCTTGATTACTGCTGCAGCCTTCCTGTTGCGTCTGATCATGTCTGCAGCCCTCGCATGCCTCGGATGGTTGCCTGCAGGGCGGATCAACTGTTGCGTGCAACCCCTCTGTCCACATGTGCCTGCTATTCCTGGGCTAAGCATTCTTGAGCAGAACTACGTCGACTGAGACCACAGGCACGTACGCTGACAGTTACAGCGACTGCATGACTCCCTGACTGTGGAACGTGGGCGGGCCTAGATAGCCAGAACCATGCCTTGCAAGTCCATCACTTGTAGCCAAACATTCTTGGTCTTGCCCAGTGCAAGATCAGGAGGGCATTTCTCACCCTCGAAGGCTCACACCACAGCTGATGAGCTGTGCGTGATGAGCGATCCCTCCTGCTGTCCCGTATACAAAGTTTGCCAGCCCTTGCTCACCAGTCCCTAATGGGTGCCGCCATATGGGTGTTGCAAGCTGCATAGCAGCTCTGCAGTGCTGTAACGCGCACAGCATGCAGGACCCAGTACCAGCACTCACTCTATGGCATGTGGTAGGGGCCAGGCCTAGGAGGTGAGACGGGCATCCGCTGAGAGTCAGTCAGCTGCATGCAGAAATCTGTTGGTGCAGTTGGAAGTATCATGTTACAATATCAGGGACAATAGGGGCTGCTGCAGGCGCTGAATGCTCAGGTGTCAGCCTTCCCACGTGTCCTCTGCTGTAGCTACTTCAGTAGCCAGGTCTCGTGAAACAAACGCCAGCCGCAGTGGAAGCAGCAGTGGCAGCAGCATAACCTGTACTAGCAATAGCTGCTGCTGAAGACGCTAGAAGATGAAGTGCGTGTCTGCGAGCGGTCGCCCCAGAGGTGGGCACCCTCAATGCGCTCGTGTCCCACATCAGCACAATGCCGGCAGAGGCAAACCTGTGTGGTTTGTATGCAGTGTGCACTGTAGAACATGTTGGCCTTTGTGCTTGGCACTGGTTTGTGTGGCTCTTCAAGTGCTGCTCACCATGTACCGCAGGGTTCTAAATAACAAATTGCAGAGAGGGCCCTTAACACCTTCATGGCACGCGGGCAGGTGCCTATGTGCAACAGAGGCACCTGCACCAGCAGCAACAGGCAAACACGTTCATTGCAGCTGGAACTGCAAGACTCTGCGTTTGAATGAGATTTGCAAGACAGCCAGGAGGGTAAGGACATAGTGAAGCAACGGCAGCAGCAGAGGCTGCAAAGGGGTGGATGATATGCTTGCTTTGCTGGCATGACTGCATCCCTTGGCATTGTGGAATATCTTGTGTTGAGCAAGCCTGACTGACCCCGTTGCATGGATACTCGGGGCTGGAATGTCCAGTCTGTAGGTTGCATATGTCAGGCACAAAGCCAATGGGGTTGAATTTTATTCATGCCAGGCGCTGAAGCATGCGCTACCTTATACTGCTGCCCTGTTGCCCGCAGGCACCAGCACCTGCTGCAAGCACCCTCAACAGGCCCAATGCCACAGCAGCAGTTATGCAGCCTGTCACCATGTGGGGTCCCAGGCGCAAGACACCAACACACCATAAGGTGCAGATGATGAGACACCGGGTGCATTCACAAGGGTTATGGCTGAGGACAAGCTTGCACAACTCTTGGCATTTTATGGCAAGGCCAGCAGCAGCACCACTGCATTGAGCGCACTTAACTAAGCACTATGTACCATGTGCAGTAGCAACAGCACCAGCACTGGCAACACTGAAGCCAGAAGCTGTAGAGTGGCCTAGATCACGCCAGCAACTGCAACAATTCACGGCCCATTTCAAAGACAGAAAGCTAGGCTTGAAAATAGCGCGACGAGGCACTGGCGCGGAAAGTGCGCCAGCACTAGCAGCACCAACCCCAATAGCAACAATGGGGCGCCTGAATTAAGGATGGTACAAGTTCACAGTGTGGAACAAGCAGCAATGTATACAGTTGCGATTGCTCATGAGGGTGTACTTGATCCTTGTGTCACTCAGAGCCTTCCGGCATTGTTGCATGGCTTGCCCCTAGACTCTCGGCGAGAGGCGTTGTGATACAGCTGGTGGTATGCTGAGGCTCTCGGTAGAGGCGTTGTGTTGAATCATGGGTGAGTCACTGCGCTATAGCGTGAATTTCCAGGCTGATTTCGTTGACTTAGTCCTTGAGTTGTTCAATGGGTTTGTCTTGTGGCACAACCTTCATAGCATGACCGTCATCGCATGACTGTCGTGCCATAACTATCATGGACTTGTGATGTCATGTTATGTTACGTGCCGAGAGCCGGGCTCTCGGCTGTGGTGCTGAGCGACAAGAGCTTGCCCGTTGATGGGCACACAAGGATGCCGTGCTGTACGTGGGAGACGCGCCGCGTGTGAGGGCCGGTGGCATGACGTCATTACCCAAGAGCGTGATCGACACCGTCACAAGGGAGTATGTATCTGGCTGACCGCGGTCAGCCGAGTAGCAACTTGCTCGTGCGTGACTGGTGTCGTTGTCCGCGCCACTGTGTGTACGCTGGTTGTGCTTTGGGACTTGTTAAGAGAGCGCTGGGCTGCTTTGCTGCTGTAACCGCGCAGTTTGCTTTGGGGCCGCGGGGGTATCTAAAGAAAATCCACGACAGTGGATTATCTTTATATACCTGGGTCGCATGGGTCACGTGAGAGCGGCAGCAGCGAAACGATGGTATCGTTCTATGACGTTACCAGTATGAAGTGCGGTGCGCTGGGGCCCGGAAGCTGACCTGGCAGCCGGGCGCGGGTACTGCTGTCAGTGTCGGTGGGGAGCGCCGTTGGCCCCCCTTTGTGCACGCAGATGGCGTTTGGGGTGTGGTGATAGAGATCGGAGCAGCGCAGTGCCGTTTTGCTGTTGTGACCGGGGTTCGCGTATTGGGCCGCTGGGGGTATCTAAAGAAAATCCACGACAGTGGATTCTCTTTATATACCCGGGTCACATTGATCACGAGCGCAACGCCGGCGCGGCACCATCATGGCACGTCGGTGTATGGGGGTACCGCCCTGTGAAATGCATATACAGCTTCGGTACACGGCGGTGTAGCGCCAGACGGCGCTAGCGCAGCGGTGGTGTAACGCAGTGCGATCTGGCAGTTTCGTTCTCCGGAGGGCTGTGACTGAGTTACAGGCTAGGTTATTTTGTATTTCATTTTGTAAATGGAAGCCTGGGAGGGTGAAGACTGAGAAAACGGGATTTCAAGTTCAAGACTGAAACTCAGTCTTGACACAAGTTGTCCAGAATATCTCTGGAGAGACTGAGAACTTGAAGACTGAGAAAATGGGATTTTCGAAGTCCAAGACTCAAAGTCAGTCTTTACAAAATTTGTCCAGGAAATTTTTTGGAAAGACTGAGAAGTTGAAGACTGAGAAAATGGCATTTTCAAGTTCAAGACACAAAGTCAGTCTTGAAACTTTTTTCCGGAGGCAAAAAATTCGTGCTGACTACTGGGGGGGGGATATGCTCAGTGGCTACTACTACTACTATAGACTTATATTAGGAGCTATGGCACGTGTCATGGGTCAAGATAAGCGTCTTGTAGCCGCATTTGTTCATTTATGTTGGCTTTTGCGTTGCAATCCAGTACACCTATGCATGTGTTGCATCCTCTTTCAGAGTCTGAGTTGGAGGTGGAGTGTAATGATATTCTGCAAGTCGAACTTGCAGACATTCTGCCGGATGAATCTGGTCTGTGTTTGTTTCTGTTTTTGCCCCCATGAGCCATTAGTTGGCTTCTTACGGGTGGAAACCCTTGAGGTAACTTGTAGTAGTAGTAGTAGTAGTAGTAGTAGTAGTAGTAGTAGTAGTAGTAGTAGTAGTAGTAGTAGTAGTAGTAGTAGTAGTAGTAGT
>JABEVS010000790.1:0-14467 GCA_018290735.1 Coelastrella sp. MACC-549
ACAATTGAGATCGGATAATCATGCACTCCGCCTTGTCCGAAAGTGGATTGAATTCACTGGGTAGATTTGAGGCGCGGGGCCGATGGCAGTAATGCTATGGCTGCAAAGTACTGATTATTATTATTATGTCACAGCAGTTGCTGCCAGTTGAGTTGCAGTTCTCGGGTTCAGAGCCTGCAGCTGCCATGTTCATACCATCTAGAGCTAGCTCTGAATTCAAATCTGCGCCACAAGCAGTGCAAGCTGCCAACCCTGGCGCAGATACCAGCAGGAGCCTCATGGTCAGTCAACTTGCTGTCATTGTTCATCAAACCCCTGATAATGATAATCAGTACTTTGCAGCTATAGCATTTACTGCCATCGGCCCCGCGCCTCAAATCTACCCGGTGAATTCAATCTGGTGAACTCAATCTAGTGAATGAGGGTGTAACTCCCTCAGGATGTATTGTATTGAATTCAATCCGGTGAACTCAATCCGGTGAATCCAATCCGGTGGATTCAATCCGGTGAATTCAATTCGGTGAATTCAATCCGGTGAGTTCAATCTAGTGAAATCTAGTGAAATGAATCCGGTGAAATTAGACCGGTGAAATCAATTCGGTCAATCTAGTGAATTTAATCCGCTTTCAGACAAGGCGGATCAAACCCCTGAGTGGTCACAAACGTTTGTGCCTCTCTGCTGCAACTGGTTCCTGGTTGCTGCTTGCAGGAGTCCAGCCAGCATCCGCTCTTGGCTGGTACCCTGAGCCAGTTACTGACACAAAATGAGGGGGGGGGGGTGATGGTGGGGAATAATATGCAGCAAGGGTTCATCCTCCGCACCAGCCCAGTGTTGAGCCCTGCACTGGCAGCAAGCGACCGCTACCTGCAGATGGCGGCCACCTACCTAGTAAGGAGCAAAGGCGCTAGATGGTGTTGGCGCAGGCAGTTAGCAGCTGTTGTTGTGCCATGGATTGAATCTTGGCTTTAGCAGTTGTTTGTTCTGGTAGCATGCTGCATCATTCGTCTGCAGAGGGAGGGGGGCACGTACCCGTACTAAGCTGCGCTTATTACTGCTGCTGAACCTCCATCATGTCAATTACCTGGCGAAACCAACTGCTTTGCGGGCTCTTGCTACCGTAGCAAGCTGCTGAGCAGGTTTTTGGGCGGTATAACTCAATAAGTTATGTTTGAATGCTACTACTACTAGTAGTAGCATTCAAACATAACTTATTGAGTTATACCGCCCAAAAACCTACTACTACTACTACTACTACTACTACTACTACAAGTTACCTCAAGGATTTCCACCCGTAAGGAGCCAACTTGAACACCTGAACACCATCCGTGCTAAGGCCCTTGAAGCAAGAAAGCGTATAGCTCTGAAAGGAAGAAGCAAGAGGCTGACAAAGCCCTATCAGACGTACAGCCTACTAAACTTGCAGCTAGACAAAAGGTAACTTACTGAGTGTCTGCACACAACCGTGTGCAGACACAGACACAGACACTAGCAGTGACTCCAGCTCATCATCAGATTCTGAGTCATCTGATCCAGAGTCTGATGACGACTCACCAGCACCCACACCAGCAGTGACAAAGAAGACAAAGAGCAGCAGTACCAGTAGAAAACAACAACTGCAGCAAAAGGTGTCAGAGCTTGAAAGGAAGGTGTGGAAGATGCACTACAAGGCCAAATATGCAGCAACAAAAGCAAAACCTGCACCTGCTGAGACTATCAAATGCTCTCAGCCTCAACAGCCAGCCAAAGCACCTGAAGAAAGCACCAAGCCCCAGCACCACCATAGTCACCTAGAATCACCCTATCACACGAATCCAGCCCGCTCAGCAGATTGTTCTGATGATGAGAGCATAGCACTCATCACTCATTATCTCAGCTCAGAGCAAAGCTCTCAGCATGCCACACACAACGTCTGATTTGCGCTTGCGGTTACGACCGCAAGAGCAAGCGCAAATCGTAGAGACCTGGCTCCCCAACAAGACAGCCTTTCAGGTCAAGACCCCTCCTGGTCTGCCTCCCCTGCCCTGCTTGATCCCACTGGTTGGCCACAGGGGCTGTGGAAAGGGGGTCACCAGTCTGTTGAGACACTACCGCAAACTGCACCTTGCTGACATGATCTTCTGGATCTCCCCTACAATCGGCAGTAACAAGCAGTATCTTGACGAGCTCGGGGTGAGACAGGAAGATAGGCTGGATTCGTGTGATAATGCCGCACTACAGACCGTGATAGATGCATGCGATGATGAGGCGGCGGCCTGGGCAGATTATCAGCAGAAGATGTATGCATGGCGCAAGTTACACAGGGCCAAACGTGCTTCCGACATATCCGATGACATCCTGTCGCACGCCGACAGTGTGGGACTGCTGGAGGACTCCGCCAAAGAGCCACGGAGCAGGTATGGACACAAGCCGATAATAATATTACACCTTGTGATAGATGACTGCATGGGGACCCCACTGATGAGTGGTGGGCCCAGGAGCAAGCTTGTCAATTTGGCAAGGCGAGACACTTGTCAGATGGTTTAGGACTCAGTTTGTACCTGTGTGTGCGATCATGGTGCGCCCAGGGTTCTGTGCCCAGGGCAGTGTGAGGAAATGCCACGAAGGGGGGGGGGGGTGCTGTTTGCCACGTTGTTTGCCACGAGTGCACTCCACAAGAGCAGCAGGTCGAAAAGATGGCTGAGGAGCTCATGGACAGACGGGGCCCAGAGGCATTCATACATGCTTATCAGAAAGCCACAGCCAAAGTGCATGGGTTTCTGTATGTGTGTTTGGCTGGCAAAGCCAGCCAAAGTGAGCAATATAGGGAGGGCTGGAACGGTGGGCCGCAAGGCAGCCCACATTGAGGGTTGAGGCCTGGATCAGGCCCCAACAACTTGTTGTCTTGAAGACTGGTTGCAGTCTTGACAATTTGGTACTTTCAAATTGTCCAAAGACAATGGAAATATTGGAAATTTCCAATGTTCAGTTGTGAGCGAAATATATATATGAAAAATATTCCCCATGGAGTTTTTGTGAGGGCTGTCTGAGACACAGTTTAAATGGAATTTTTCGGAATTTTCGAAAGTTACTACTGAATACAGTGTATGTGAGGGCAGGCTGTCACAGACCACCCCCTCACAATGGAATTTTTGGAAATTTCCAAGTGACTGCTGAGCGGCGTGCGCTGCGCGTTTGGAACGCGCACGCCGCTTTATCTTGTGCATACAGAGTATGCACAAACAATGTCTGGTCTGCCGCAGCCAAGTCAGCTCAAGGCTTAGAAAGAGGCCCTGCTACTTGACTATCCCTCACTCACCCCAAGCATGGTTGATTTTGCGCTCTACTTGCATGTGGAAGCGTGCAGATAAGTGGCCCTCACCGAAATTAAAAATGACCATGATAGTATAACAACAGATCCTCAACTGCTTGCAAAGGGTGCAGCTGTCAATGCAGGAAATTTCCTTGTTTAGACAAAGCAAACACCACACCCCTGCATGAGGCAGCTTACAGTGGCCGTCCAGCAGCTGTGCAGCTGCTGCTTGCAAAGGGTGCAGCTGTTGATGCAGTTGATAGAGGAATGACATCCCTTCATGATGCAGCTGCATACACATATGCTGCTGATGGCAGAGACCATGTGGCAGTAGCAGAGTTGTTGCTGGCACATGGTGCAGCTGTAGACGCAGCTAGCAGGGGGGGCAGGACACCTTTGCACCGTGCAGCCTCAAATGGAAAAACAGATCTGGTCAAGCTGTTACTGTCTAAGGGTGCAGCGGTCCGTGCTCAAGACCATGGTGGCCACACACCCTTGAGCTGTGCTGTGGAACGTATTGAAGAGGAGGATGACCCTGATTTGAAACTGGATGTGTTCAATGTAGTACTACAAGCTGGGCACCCCTGGCCATCTGCTGCATTGGTAGATGCAGCGGGTGCAGCGATACGGGGGAAGCCACGCAACAAGACAGCGTTTGCAGTTCTAGCTAAAGCTATCTTCGTGTCTGACAAAGCAGCTCTTGAACAGCTTCTTAAAGAGTTGGGCTTGCAGGGAGACGACGCCGCAGCAATGGCTGATGAGGTTGTGAAAGCAGTTATGGAGGAGTGGTGCAGTGATGTGGCCAGCCTAGACCAGCAGCGTGCAGAGCTACAAGAGCAGAGACGGGATGTTGAAGCACAACGCAAGGCAGTGCAGCACATGATAGTGAATGGGGCGTGCCTGATGAAGCGTGTGGCAAAGAGTGCTACTAGTAGTACTGGTGATGGGCGTCACGGTGTGTGCACACCTGCTGCACAGCAGTAGGTGCCACCTACTGACGATGGTCATCATGGCACTGCACACTGTGGGGGGAGTCCCCTATGAGTGACTTTGTCAGTCCTACCCGGGGGAGCCTCTCAGGCGTAAGCTAGATCATGAGAGAACTGATCAGTTTCATGCTGTCAAGACAGGTCAGAAAAGATTACTGTAAACTCTTGAAGACAGTGTGTCAAGCCACAGGTGTTGCATGTCCTCAAATCCTGTCAGAGCAGGCCCTCCGAGGAGGGGCTTGTGGACACGGTGTCCACAAGCCTCATCACCAGATGTGTATTGTTGTCTTGTCCTGTATTCTCAATGTAGATGAATGAGCTTGTTGTTGTTGCAAACTCTACACTGCAAGTCGATCTCAGCCGCCCGCTGAGTCAGCCTTTCAAAGGCATTGGCACTGCCAATTGCAGTGCAATGAAGTTCAGCACCCTAGCCTCGCGCCGCGCAAAGTTTGAAAACCTGGTGACCACTCGGAGCCCGCCGGGCTCCCGGGGCCTGGGGAACTCAGAGCTCAGCAACTGCAGGCTGCGGCAGGCTCAGTTATGCAGTCGCGGCGACTATAGCGACAGTAGTAGGCTTTCTTCGAAGCCTTTGAAGGCACCGTGATTTTCAACTTGACAACATTGAGACTCTCCTTAGTAAGGACACTGTCCTTGTCGTTGAACGACGATGTTTGTTTGATATTTTTGAACGGCAGCGTAAAGATATCTGCTGTATCGATACAGCAACGGTTCGTGCTTTTTGCGATTGGCCACATCAGCAGCTCAGTGGCACGTGCCACCGTGGCTCAGTGAGTGGCATGTGCGCACGCACTAGTGCTGCGAGTCGCAGTGCCACGGCAGATCTGGTTCTAGAATGACGCTTAGCGTATCCAGAGTCTGGTTACTGTGCCACAGCTGGCAGCATAACCGCTAGTTTTACGCCGTGTTAGTAACATTGCTGACTGACACCGATTTGACGGCCTGTCACCTTGCAGGTTGCTGATGTGATCATCAGACTTACTGATCATAAGAAAACACTGAGTCGTATCTCGTACGTCAGGCTGACCATAAAAGGGTGCCTTCCCAACAAAATGCCAAACCTCAACATACCGTATATACATATATGCCAGTGTGCCACGGTGGCACAAACACAACAACAAATATGAACACAAAAGGATGGTGGCAGGTGCCATTTTGGCCGCAGCACCTGCGCACTTCTCCCACATACGACACAGAAGGCTAACAATTCCTGCAGCGCAGTGAAACAAACGGTTTCTGGCAACCACCAGTGCTGCAACTTTCTGAGAGCAGCACACCTAATAGGCCAGCCAAGTTTTTCATAATCACTTGGACTTATTTCAAGTCCAAGTGGAAAATATACCAAAGAATGCATTGTGATTGCGTCATTTGTTAGCATACCAGCCTGGCATGACCCCGTGAAACCAGCACACACGCCGTACATGTGATAGCCCCGACTCCAGGCTAGCGTTGATCATGCATCTGATCCCGTCAAGTGGCAGAAGACGGCACTGATATCTGAACTGCAACCAGACCAGTGCCTGAACAAGCTAGTACTGCATGTCAGATCCACAACTTGTAAAGACATCTACTATCATTATAAAACAGCCAGTGCCCAGTAAGTAGTGCAATCATGTACTCTAACAGACCATTATTAATGCAACTTGGACCATTGTTGACATATGCCGATCCGAGTCGTCAACAGCATGCATGCTCATGAGTAGAAAGCGCTGGGAGCCCAACATGCGGTCAACTCAAGCCTGACCCAGATGTGTGCACCCCCCAACATGGTCTATGTGCTGATGATGGCCCTGTCACTAACACGCTGTTGCATGCCAGCTGTAGCAATTGGGTATGGATCTGGCTGTCATTTGATGATAGACTATCATAGAGCAGGTTGATGCCACACTACCACCAGATGTTGGTGTCAACTGCAGGCCCCCACCTGGCTGTTCAAGACATCAAGAACAAGGAGACGAGACAACAATGCACATCTTCCGCAATACGCCATGTAGACCTACGGAACAAACACAGCTTGCATGTATGTATGTCCATGCAGGGTTTAGCACAACATGTGCCAAAACCACGGGGGGAACAGCATGGGCCTCCTAATGGCATCTCCTGTGAATGCAACTGTGACGGCTTTGCAGATTACCGCACTACCATGATGATATTGTGACAAGGCCACCTGGTTGGTAAAACGTGACATAGAAAACACTGCAAACCAGCAAAACCGTTATTATGATGATAGGTGTGTGACAAGGTCACCTGGTCTGAGATGTAAGGTGCTGCAGATCACTTTCGTCCCAGTAGTGAAGCATTCTGGATCAATATACAACCAGTACATGATATATTGTCCCACCATGATACCTTGGCAACCACCGAAATGATGTATAACGAAATGTCTGTAGCCCTGAACCCAAATTAATATGCATCCATACCCTTGGTTAGCCAAGTATGGGAGCCCTCAGCTGTAATCATCTTGAATGTGGTGACAGTGGGTTGCCAGGTTTACAGTTCCCACAGCCATGCGGATGCATAGTACCATGGAATTGGAAACTTTAGTAGTCATGCATTGAGGCAACTCGGCATCTGCACAGCTGCACAACTTGGCATATGCACAGTCCCTGAATTGATAATGTCTCCCAATCTGCCAATCAACCAACCGACTGTTGTCAGTTTGTACGTCAACACAACATCACATACCACATTCGTTGATGCATGCGCCAACCTGCGGCCATATACCATCCAATGAGACTAGTCGTCAATCTCTGTTTTGATGATAACTTCTAATGATGAACTGAACCAATGAGGAGCACTTGGAATCACGGAAGCACGCTGCAAAGCCAGGCATCAGGGTTTCTTTGTCATTGTCATGGGCTTCATATTGGTAAAGGCTTTGGCGGGCAATGCTATGGCC
Organism: Coelastrella sp. MACC-549; assembly: GCA_018290735.1. Taxonomy (NCBI): domain Eukaryota; kingdom Viridiplantae; phylum Chlorophyta; class Chlorophyceae; order Sphaeropleales; family Scenedesmaceae; genus Coelastrella; species Coelastrella sp. MACC-549. The sequence continues at coordinate 7,197 of JABEVS010000790.1, forward strand.
ACGCGCATAGATGATGCTGCCAACTTGCGCAGGGTTGTACGAGTTGTGGCAACGGCGGGAGTCTTGTTGGAGAGGTATGTTGTCATGTCACCCAAGCTCTTGAAATCTGTGTTGTTAACAGCAGCAGAAGCAGCAGATACAGATTGGTGAGCTCGCAAACCTGTCGGCCTATCTGGGTTAGGTGAATGAGCACATCATCCAGCCCAAGGCCTTAGGGTAGCTGAAGTCACAAAAACTCATCATGCAGGCTAAGAAGGCTTCTGTTGCCAGTTCAAGAAAGCTCTGCACAGTGTGTGGTTGCATGAATACAATGCAGTAAAGCAGCCTACAAGGTAACTTTCAACTTAGTAATATTGGGTATCCAGTGAATGCAGTTGAATATCACAGCCCTGAGCCAGCAAGCCATGTGCTACAGTATTCACAATCCCATCCAGCATTACAAGGCCCATTGAAGGTCTATCAAGGTCTGCCATCCACAAGTCATGTACACTGTATAGTATGTATAAGAGGGCCTCCTAAGGCTGTCCTGGCCTTCAAGGCATGTGGTCCAGGTGGGTCAGATGACTTGATGTTGAAATTACAACACAGTAGTTGGCTACTAGCATTGTAGCATTTGGCTGCAGGTTCTTACCAATGTAGCCTCCATAGTCAGCAGAGTTCTTGACAGTGGGTCCATAGATCTGCGGAAGCACAGCAGATGCCATTTGCATGTTACTTGGATGTCACTTTCTAGCACCTGATCAATCAGTAATATGACTAATAACCTTGGCTGATTACTGCAGTGGATGAAAGCAGAAATGAAGAGGGCTTCACATTACTTTCATTGTGTGTTGGCAAATATAGTACTGAAAGTTGGGATGACTCTATCATCAGTATAACAAGCACACTAATGCCACTGCTTGCACCCCAGATATGCTGTGCCTCATAAATTGTTAGCTTTCTTTCCTAGCACTGTCCATATAATCAGCTCATATGGGTGCAGAGGCATCAAGAAACAAGTAACAGAGCTCCAGATCACCTCTCACCTTTGAGTCATCAGCAACCGCATCACAGCCATCGCCGTGGCGCACAAACAGACCGGCACCAGCCACAATCTGGCTCTGCAACTTCACGGCAGTCTTGCAAGTCTCAGGGCTAGGCGTCGCCAGAATGTAGGCAAACATGAAGCGTACTGTGGCGGGGGCATAAGCGTCTGAAGCACAGGTGTAGGTGGTGCTCCCTGAGCCACTCTCAAGCTCATAAACGAGGCGGACAGACTTCTTATTGTACTTGCGGATGGCTGCAACATTGCCTGCAGGAACCAGGCAGCAAGTTCAGGGTGCAGACGTTCACTATCATGTCATGGCACAAGATATGGACAACAAGGCAGATATTAAGGAGCCGTGCCCAGTAATACGAGTCTCGTATGTGTGATATAATATTAGTATGGTGATGGCCTTGCTGTCACCACACAATGTGTGTCATGTAACAATGAGGATGACTGCTTTGCAGCCATAGCAATTATGCCACCGGCCCCAATGCGTCACGTCTTGCCTGACTTGAGGCCATTCTCATAGCACTTCTTGATGTCATCAAGGGATGACCTGCAAGATAAGAAAGCTCCAGTACGTCAGCCAGTCTGACTTGAGTGACAGTAAGTCAGCCAGTCTGGCACAAATGTAGCCGGTTATCGGTCACACGCAGCTATGCACACAACACATGTGCACCAGGCCTTGGGTGATTGATTTTGGATTACATATTCACATGATTTGGGAAGCCTGATATACTTGAACACGGTGTTCATTCCCGAGCACACTTGTGGGTATATCAGCACTGCATGTAGCACCCAACTTGATGCGTGAATTTGAGTGCATATATAGACAATGTGCAAGTCATCATGGCACTGATGCCATCAGTACTGTAGTACAGTAACACCAAAGCCCCGGCAGCACAGCATCTGGGTACGCACTACCGGCACTGTGGATTGTTGATAAGATGAGATGTAAGCTGCAACAGAAGCTCACCAGTCGCTCCATGCAGCGTAGTCAGCAAACTCAGTGGTGGCGGAGGCGGTGGCAATGCTGTGGGGTAGACAGGCAACAGGCGGCAAGTCAGGAGCAGCAGGCCTCTGGGAACTACTACTGCAACTTATGTTCATGCCAATACCTGTACTGCTGGGCATTGCTGCACTGCATACGACTGTGTTCGCAGTAGTAAAGGCGCAGAGATCCAAACGATGCCAATTTTTGCGTGCAGGTCTCTTGCGGGTACACACATAACTGTTCTCAGAGGCCTGACTCGGGGACTCGGGCCACGAGTGGGTCTGGCAGTTCCACGGCACGCTGTGTCCATGGCATACCCGTGACCTTAAGTGTGTCTGCTACTGTACGAATTACTGTGCACAATATTGTGCAAGCTACTGTGCAATGGGTGCATGCATCTTGTCACAGTCGTAGATATCCAGCATCGATCAAAGCTGTCTAGCGGGGGAGGACGTACCCGAACTTGGAGGGGTCGGTGGTAACAGCGCCACCCTGTCCAAAAGCAAGTGCTCCGGCTGCAACAAACACCAGCAAACGGTCAGATGAGAGTCGAGGGGGTTTCAGTGCCACAGGCTGCGCACACGGTATGCAGCTTGCACCAAGAGATCCCCAGTTGTGCACTGCCAGCTGGTCATGGTCATTGAGAACTTACGGCAGTCGGCTTGCATCCATTTCAGCACGAGTGCGTCCACAGTCTTAGCAGCTGCTGGATCAGTCAGCTGGTAGAACCACTGATAACGGTACTTTGCTGCGGGAGCAAACCCATCGCACTTATTCTGGGCAGCTGCAGTGGCAGCAAATGCCAGCAGCGCGCTGCAGACGAGCAAGTTCGGGAGATATGCCATCTTGTTCCTATTGCACGGGGGGTGTCAACAGCAAGGATCTACACAGTTTATCACTGTGCTAAGTGTCATATGTGCACTGATCAGCGCTAACAACGTTGTGTGTTAACACTCGTGGCACTTGTAACACTCGTGATAACTAGGCCGGGCTGCTGCATATTTTTGTGCATTGCAGATTCTGAGCAGTAAAATAGTACCTGTATGTTTGTAGTATGTTGGCCATACGCTACGGCCATGCCTACTCTGGTAACCAGAGTCTGGTTGTACAGGCGATGCACTGCGTGCAAGATTGTCGCAGTGGATAGGCTGAGTACTGCTAAGTTGATTTATATTAAACATTTGGGCCAGTATTAAGGTCTCACAGCACAGTTTGTGCGCAGCTTCGAAACGATCTGCTGCAGTGATGCAGCAATCATACAAATCATAGGTATGATTGAGTCATGTCTGCATTGATGGTGGGGCAGACGTGGCTGGCATTGAACAAATGGGAGTACATCGACAAATGAACGTTTGCAGGGGCCTTTGCCCTGTCAAAGACAGCTGCAACGCCACCGGATTGCATCTACATGCCTTAGTCACGCGTTTGAAATACCATTTATGCGTCCGAGAGGCTTTTGAATGAGTCATGTGAGTGAGCACTGGTAGGTATGGTTGTAGGGCGCCAAGATATATCTATAAGGCATGCCTCGTTTGTCTCAGATGGATGATGCTATGCCGGATAGGGTCGGTGGTGTGATGGAGTTGAAGATCAGCTTCAAAGAGAACCCCGTGGGGGAGTTTGAAAAGCCGACAGATCGTTCTCTCAAGAATCGCTTTGATTAGCAACGCTATCAGGATGCACTCACTTGCATTCTCATTGATGCATACCGGCGAGCTTATGCTTTCGGCGAGTTCAGTAACCCTGCACCTGCATGTGTTGTTGAGTCCACACGAAAGTGGACCGGTGTTGGGCTTGACGCAGCATATCATGTCGACAGTCGATATATGTAGCGCTTTCAGCTTTTCTGCCCTTTGACTAGTGTATCAGTCGAGTTGCTGTGGCCAGTTACGCCACGAGTTAGTAACACTGCTGCTGCAGCGGCAGCGCAACAGCAGATTGCCACCTGGTTTATTCCAGGTTTGCCTACATTTGGCTATTGTGTGTCTTTGGCCGATTATTGCCTTGCATCTTGCTTTGCCATGTCAGTCTGTCACTCAGGTTTCACGTGAGTTCCAGATTGCCGAATCGCAGCTTAATTCTCGAGCAGGCAGCATGGCGCCTGTTCTTGGATTCTTTGGTTTGCTAGTCTCTTTGGAAGTATTCATCAGCAGCTTTACAACAGCAAAGTTGCCTGGCGTTAGCTTTTGAACTACTCGAGCCGCTCATCGCCCATCCGAACTTCCAGCGAGCAGTACCAGGACCTCCAAGGACTCATTTAGCCTACTTGTTTAGGGTACTCACACTATTGGTCAAGCAACGACCAGGATGGCGGCACCACAGTAAGCTTGTTCTTAGCTGTGATCCGAGTACTCGACAGCCTTAGTTTGCACTGTATTCCGCCTGCGCTTCCAAATCCAAGAACCTACATTGTGACAGAGATTCCTGTGTACATGTCAAGCACCTGCATGTGCACATAGAGCCTCTGCTCCCAATATCCAGCTGTCAAGCAACTGGCAGTTGTTCTAGCTTATTGACGACAGCCCAACCAGCAGTAGCTTCTGCTGGCGTCGTCAACATCATCCAAAAGGCAAACGCGCTCCAGAGCGCAAGGGCCAGCACTCTCTCTCGGCTTGGGAGAGGGACCTCAACTTTCTGAGTCACAGCTCAGGAGGTCATCCAGAGCTACAGCAGCTGCAGCCAGAGCAGCAGCCCTTGGGTACCAGCCCCCGGTACCACCACTAGCAGCACCTGCAGTAAACCCAGCAGCTTTACAGCAGCCCTTCGGTGAGCAGCACGGTTTTGATCCAGACCTTGACCAGCCGGAAGACCCGCTGCCACCAATTCCAGAAGGACCTAACCCTGGAGCTGCTGGCGAACATGAGCTAAGTGACCACACTAGTCCTTTCAATAGCCCACAAGGTGGTTTTTACACATCACGTGGCCGCAGCTCACCTGACAGTGATAATTCCGGCAACAACACACCGCAGTGGCCACCATCCACACCACTGGTGCCACAGCAGTTGTTTCAACAGCTAGTGAATAACCCACTGTTTGCTAACCCAGCAGTAGTGACAGCAGCAGCTCCTACTGTCAGCAATCCTGCCGCCCTACTGATTGCATCCACAGCCAGCTCATCTTTTAGCTACTTTGACGAGTTAGACTTGCTGATGGATCCTTTCATGCTAAACAGCAGCTTTGGCAGCAACAGCAAGATAGTGTACCGCTGGGATGGCATGCAACGGGGTGAAGGGTATGATCTGGGCAAAGCGGCTATCCTCCAGATGGATAGCATGCAGAAGGCCCGCAACCCATCCTCTGATGTCACTAAACAGTGGAATATCGCTGACCGTCTTGCTCTTACTCTCAGCTGCATTGCTCCTGAGACTGATGGCTGGGTAGCCAACTCAGTCTTCAAGAAGCATACTTCACACTACATGGGCAGGACAGTGCTGAATCAATACATGCCTTATGATGAGGCATATGAGCTCAGCAAAATCATTGCTGTTCCGCTGCTGTCACACTCAACTGCGCAGGCTGGCCCAGCTGAAGAGGCACTGCGCAAGCGTCTGGAGCTGCAGTACAAGCCAATTGCTGATGCAGCAGCCATGCTGCAGCTGCTGGCACCCACACCAGTTCAGCTGCAGGCAGCCAGCAATGCGCTCCAGACAGCGCAGTCAGCAGTCACTTCACTGGGCTCAGCCCCTGTGCAGTTGCCCCATGAGGATGCAGCTACATTCAGCAGCAGAACCACCTCATATGCCACTAACAAAACAGTAGCAGAGGCAGATGAAAAGACAGCTCAGGATGCCCTGGACAAACTCAACGAGGTGAAGAAGGTTGGCCACTTCGTCATGGTCGACGGAGACTTCATCTCTCCATCTGATGCTCTGTACCGCTACTACTGGGTGGTGATGGATGTCATCTTTGGGCTTGGAGACGCCCAGCGACTGGAGCAGCTCTATAGGCTCGCCAAGCCTAAGACACAGGGTACAGACACAGTCGCCCTATTTGGACAGCGGGTAAAGAAGGTGTTCAACGATGCAGCACATCTTGTGGACCCCGCTACCAAGACACCAGAGATGGTGTTCTACAGAGGGCTGAACAATCTGGCCCTCTCAGATCAGCTGAAGGTCTGGGCAGATACTAACCTGGCCACAGAGCGTGACCCCACCACCCGCCTGACCCGCACCATTGAGCAGGCCAAGAATGTGGAGGGATATGGTCAGAATTCAGTGCAGTTTGATATGCACTTTGCTGCCACCACAGGCAGCAGGTACCCCGGGGTGGGGTTTAGCCGCCCATCTCCCCTAGGCCAGGGAGGTGATGGCACTGCAGGCCTTTCCAGCAGCGACTTCAGCCGCAATGCTGCTGGCAACCACGTCGCCTGGCGCAAGCAGCCAATTCCAGCTGCAAGCAAGCTGCTGCTGCATGGGCAGCAGCGCTGGTCCCAGGAGCATCAAGACAAGGTGCTGTCAGATACCCGCAGCGAGGAAAAGCTAAGCAGCATTATTCCTGGCCTGAGTGTTGCAGTGAAGCAGCCACTGCACCCAGATGCCGTCTGTGCCCAGTGTGACCTGAAGGCTCGTCACACCAACAGGTACTGCAGGAAAGCCACTCCCAAGGCAGCACTGGCGGCTCAGCTCGCAGCGTCAGCAGAGGACCCACAGCAGCAGCAGCAAACATCAGCACCCAGCCCTCAGCAGCCAGACAGCCACGGCTCAGCAAGTCGCAGCAGCACTCCTGAGGTGGCACACCTCATGCATGCACTCAGTGCCATGCACATGCAGCTGCAGGAGCTCACTGCTGCTGCAGCTCATGGTCAGGTCAAACCAGGCAAGGCCACTGGAGCAGGAAATGGCAAGGGCCAGCCACGACCAGGTGGCCCGCCCTGTCCCACCTGTGACTTCCAGATTCAGCACGAATGCTGGTATGTCGACCCCCAGAAGGCCCGGGAGAACTGGAAACCTACTGACAAGGCCCCCACAAAAGCCATTGTCACCTACATCACCAAGTGCCTGGAACAGCATATTGTGCCCAAACTTGACAGGGTGCACTCTGCTGTTCTGGAGGCATCCCGCAAGGGTCTGCTGCCCCCAGCAGCACTGCACTCCCCAGCAGTACAGCAGGCACTGAACAACAAGACAGCAGCAGCAGGCTGGATGCCTGACATGTCCCAGTACACTGCTGGCCCAGTCCCATCTGGTGCACCATCCATGGCCAGCGGATGGAATGACAGATCCAGCATGTTCGGAGGCTCTGTCTATGGTG
>JABEVS010000791.1:0-14455 GCA_018290735.1 Coelastrella sp. MACC-549
AAGTTGTAATGAAGTTGCTAGCTTGACAGTCAACCTAGCAACTGAAACAGTCCGTCCACCTGGCAAGCCACGCCATCCCAGCCTGGCAACAAGCATGGACTCAACACACTGATCATTTGGTGCCAAAGACATAGTACTAATACCAGTGGGTGGCCATGGTGGTTGTGCCTTGTTTTGTTTTGTGTCTGTTACAAGGGGGTGGTCTCCTGATGACCAGTCAGCTCTGCTGCTCAGGTCTCAGTACTGTTAGGCCAGTACTGCCCCGGCCAAAGGTCAACCAGGTTGACCAATGACACTCACTGTCTCACACCCAGCTAGGACAACACTGTCCAACAATCCACCATCCAGCCATGCAGACTGCAATGACCAGTGGGTATTTGGCCTACCCAATCCCCACACCCCAGCAACCTTCCTCCAATTGCAGGCATCAAGTATGTGCACAGACAGATACCGCATTGGCGTTTGAGAGAGCCTGTAACGGGTGGCTTATATGGAAAATCTCTAGACATCTGCCTTTTAGGGGTCCGTTACATATGGTAGCTGGAATAGGGGCCTTTAGCTCAAGTGGTTGAGCGTGTGGCTTACAGCCCGAAGGTCACAGGATCGAACCCCACAGGGTGCGGCGTTGGTCGCGATTTCTCGGCCGTGCAGCAGCCCGGAGGTCTCCTACTGAGGGGGGGAGGATGCAACGGGTGGCTTATATGGGAAATCGACCCTGGTAGGCATCCGCCTTTTAGGGGTCCGTTACAGAGCCAACAAATTGGGTTTCAGTGCGGCAGCAAGCTCATTTGAGCCCGTGGCTCAAATGAGCTTGCTGTATGTGCATACCAACTGTGCAATGCCCAATGAGCCTGTACTTGGCTCGCAAGCAGGCGGGTTACACTCGTGTGAGTTACAACTTGATTTGATAAATTGAGCTGAAAAAGTAATTGCATCCAAAGTGATTTAATTATTGGTTGCAACCATTGGTGTGTCGATCATACTTGATGCCGGTTGCTTCAAAGGTGTGTGTGGGGTGTGCGAGCAATGTGCGCCTGGCTAAATGCAAGTGTGATTTGTGTACTACACATGTACGGTAGTACCGTACACAGCTGCTGGTGTGGCAGCTCAGCTGCACAAACATGGCAAGTTCACTTGCTGGCAATAGCACTACGTAATCGTTGGTCAAGCACTATTGGTCCACTGGGGTCCCAGTGATAACAGTGTATGGTGGCAATAAATTGTCGCTGCTTCAGTTGAGTAACCGGTGATAGGCTTCAGTTCAGTCAACGGTGATATATCACTATATATCACTGTATAGTAGTTGGTGGTCAGGTGATGGACCTTAGTCAAATGATGGTGATGAGCATCTGGTGCGCTATTGCCAGAGCCATCATCATCACCATCGCTGAATCCATCAGCCCCCCTCTCCCTCCTGGAGAAGTGGCACAGTAACATGTACAGCTGTCACAGAGTTTTTGCTTATGATGATTGCACTGCCAGTGGCAGTCAAGATTTTGAAACTTTGTAGATATCATTGCCTTGTGACGTATGCAAAACGTTGTTTCATTACTATTTTGACTCTTAGACTTTATCGCTATGCGATAGCACTTCAACTTGCTGCATGGCTCAATTTTTTCTACGGTTGTGTGAACACACCTGAAAAATGCTGGTATGCACTGTTGTGCAGGTATTGGAGCAGATCAGCATACCTTGTTTGATAATGGTCGCGTGGTTGTTATTTCTGTGTTTGAATTGTGCTGTCCAAGCGTCTTCCCTCTGAGATGACATGTGTTGTTTCCTGTCTGACAGGAGGTGCTTGGGACTGGGCGTGGGACTGGCCGTGTGTCTGTTGGTCACAGCACAGCAAGGGGTTCTGTCTTATGCTGAGGCCTCCTAGGTTATGCACAGTTATCATCCACGGTGTTTAAAGCCACGATAAAGCACCCATCCCATTGCCTTTGAATCCAAGCACGACAACATGCACAGGGTCCACTCTTATTCAACTTAGTTATATATTGCAACATATGGAGGCAGCTACGGACCCTGTGCAGGTCAACACAAATATGTTAATTTCTAGAAGTAGAGTAAGTAAAGTACGTCGTTCGTGTTACGTATCTGCAGTGACAGATGGTTTGAAGCGGTGCACGCGTTCCGGCTTGATACTCCCATTGCATCACCGCTGAACATCACACCAGAATCAGCAAAAAATGACGAAGTTGCCGATATGCAAGCACAGGCTGATCTGATGACCATGGCAGACGGTTATGTGGCCAGGTTTGAATGTCCCATATGCCAGGGAGTCAATCATTATGATGAGTTTTGCGTGCTCAGCTGCGGTCATCCATTCCATGTGAGCTTGGGCAGCAACGACGACAAGCCTGCATGGCAGCAGCGGTAGCTGTGCAGTATCACAACCTATGTACAAGTCCCTCTCATGTTTTGCAGCCTTGATGCACTGCTTCTGGGCGAGCGAATGCATCATCTTCAGCAAGCGAACAGCCATCCGACGTATCTGTTGCAGGCTGTCTGTGTGGAGCAATGGCTGGCACACTCCTCCTCACCAACATGCCCCAGCTGCAGGGTGGGTGCACAGCCGTGCTTGTGCCTTCAAGTAGATACATGACAGACAGCAATGGCATGTTGATCACATCAAGCACATATTGGGCAAACACACTCGACAGTGCACCACATCACATACACCAACCTGCAGGCAAAAACAAATCGGCGTGGCATGCGTGTTATCCTTGGCGTTGAGAGTGTGCCAACGGCGGAAGGAGATGCAGCAATGCGGCAGCTGCTGGTAAAGCAACAGCACCAGGTAAGGTGCTCATGTCTTCCTGCCATATGCAGCATATCAGCTGCGCTCTATGCAATATATCAACTGGCAGTCAGGTAGGCAGCTGAGAACAGCCAGCAGTAAGAAGGTGTAACCAGTGCTACTGCATTTGGAACGTGATCAGACGGTTGTCCCTGTACTGCTGCAGCTGGTTGAAATGCAACAGCTGGTGGAGGAGAAGGCCGAGCAGGTTGGCAGACTGCAATCAGCCGTCAATGAACAGAGAGAGAAAAAGGAGAGACTGCAGGGCAAGCTTACTGGAGCTGAAGGAAGGTCGGTTGCAGCAGCACCATTTCTTTCAAGTAATTTCCACCTGCTTCTTTGCCCACATAACAAAGCAGGTTGATGATGTGCGTTGCCCAGCAGGCTGGGCCCTCACACATGTTCATTAGGTGACAATTTGTTTGCCACTACACTGCATACAGGTTGACAGCACTTGAAGCGACAGGCGCAGACGATAGACAGAGGATTAACACACTTACTGTTGAAAAGCTGCAACTAATGGAGAGATACAAAACTGACTTGGTATGCCAGGCAGTAGCAAAAAGAAGTGGTATGCAGTGGTAATGTTGCAGCTGCATCAGCACACAGTTGCAAACCTCACCAGTGTGATTGTATAATGTCAGACTTATGACTGCTGCCAGTCTGTTGCTGGTGGTCGTCTGCATGCAGCTGTCGCTGAGCCTCATGACTTCTCCAGACACTTCTCCTACCACGTGAAGTGTGAAGTGCATGTTTGTCAATGTGCTTGTCATGACCTGCTGCCTTCAGCAACGTGTGCACAGCCAGCTGCGTGAAGAGGAGCGCAAGGTCTGGCGTGCTGAGGCTGATGTGCGTCGTCTGCAGCTCACAAGCCCACATCTCACAAGCTCGGCAACAATACAAGAGCTGACAGGCCTTGACCAAGAAGCAGGCAGCCGTGAGCAGCAGGTAACCAGTGCACCTGCTGGCCACCTGCTGACCAGGCAGTGCACCTGCTGGCCATCATGTCAGCCGGGAAGATCACATGGCCTAGTGTTGCTATGACTATGTTTGCAGTTTGCTGCGCCAGTACTGGTGGGATTTGAGATATAGCCTGCGGTGGTGTGGTGCTGCAGTATGTTGCTGCCCTGGCTGGTGCCCTGGCCCAACGCAACAGGGAACTAAAGGAAGCTCAGCAGATGGTGCAGCAACTACATGAGCAGCAAAACAGCCAGCATGAAGCAGCGGGTAGGCAGCTAGAAGCAACTGTTGCCCAGCACACTGCAGCAATGAGCAGTCTCAAAAAAGAGAAGCTACTGCACATGAAGGATGCCCTTCGGTTGGAGGTATGCTGTCCAGAGTCCTTTTTCAGTCATAATCAATTAATCCTGAGGCTAGGCACCTGTGCAACCTGCAGTGCAGTGGTCACATGGGCAATTGAAGCTGTCACTCTGCACAACCTGCAGTGCAGGTCCAGGCTGCTTTAGCAGGCAGCAGACATGAGGGTCTCTTCAAAGGTAACCTTTGCCTGTGGCTGTATTTGTTGGGTTGCCGCAGTACGAGAACGGTAAAATTTTGAGACAGCTGGATCAGCACACGCAGGAGCTGCAGGAGCTGAAGAGTATCCTTTACGCACTGCAAGGAACTGATGCTCCTGTGCCTTTTGGGGCGCAGAATGATGATATCTTGCAAATGCAGTATCAGGCATGCCTAGCACAGCAGCAAGCAGACAGAGTACCTGATGATGTGTGCAGGCAGTCAAGAGCTTGGCAGGGGGCCCTCGGCCATATGCCGCAACCTCAGCAAGCTAGAAGTGAGATGCATGGTGACCCCTGTCAGGCAGCTTTCTTCAAAGACCAGATCCCGGCAGGGCCCTTCAATACATGTGCAGGCACACATGATAGCTGCACTGCACTGCCAAAATCTGTCATGCCTGAACAAAGCAGCAGGCATGAGAGTATTTGTGACCACAAACAGCGTCATACTGGTACCCACAAGCCTCCCTCAGTACAAGTGCCAGGGCCAGAGCAACAAAGCAGTGTAGTAGGCCAAGGAAGAAGCGGTGTCACAGGGTATTTGGCCGCTGGCAGCAGTGTACTGCGGCCCACAGCAGGTCTGAATTTCATGCCATCATTTGTGGCCAAAACCAAGGTGGGCTAGTTTATCCGCTGCCATGACTGCAGCAGTGAGTACCGCTTGCTGCATGCTTGACTTGCAACATCCATCAGTTGGTTGGCTTCAACCCCCAGACCTCAAGACAAGGCAAGTGTATGCTGCTCTGATCTGCTGCAGGGCAGAGCTACTGCAACTGTTGCAATCACCCCATAAACCTCATGCATCATGCCGTGGTTAGTGTAGGTCAGTCAAGAACCGTAGCCGCCGCAATCAAGCAGTGCTAGCACAAGGTGCAGCTCTACAACAAATGTAGCTCTGCATGTGTGCTGACAGGTGCAGTCTGTCCTTGTACCTGATTCAGCAGCGAGTTGCATTAAGACAGGTCAATACATCTATCATGGAGCAGATGGCAAGAGTAACAGGGCTACCCATACCACAGCCAGCAACAAGCGAGTAAGTCATTGCTGTGTAGCCTACAACTTCGCAGGCAATGCATGCTGCAACCCTCAGCGCCTTATGCAAACAGGGCTCATACTTACTGGCAGCCACATGGAATGGAAAAATGCTGACGGCTAAGGCAACCAATGCAGCAAATGGGGCTCTATAATGGAGATAACACACATTGGGCTGTTGTCTGACCTTGTTTGCATAGGTTCACCCTGACAGCGCTGTCTTAGTAGACAAGAAGCCCAGACACCTTGGGAACACTAAGCCGGGCGATGCTGCAGCCCTGAAGCGTATCACGTCTTATTTCAGCGGCAAGAGTTGAGCGCTGGCAAGATGGAGGACCGCTAGATTCACAGGTACCACGCGCAACAAGACACTCAATCAGCAGCAAATGAGGCAGAAATGGGTGCCGTACCTGTTGATCAGTTTGAGTAGAATGCATTGTTCAAGCCCTTAGATGGTGAAGCCCAGCATGGAATACAAGTCAGCAGCCTCTGTCAGTGAGTGATGTTGTGCGCCATGTAGTGCTGATGCAGCATAATTATATACTATTTTTGCTGTTGAAAATTAATAGCAAAATTGCAGGTTGGTCTGTCTGCTCCAGATCAGTCTGGTATGGCGCACAGTTGGTCTTCAAGAAGATACTTATGCACTGCATCTCAGGGTGTATGCGTCATTTTGCAGAGCAGGGTAGATAACATGACTTTCTTTTGCAAGGGCAAGGGCAAGCAGATCATGCAAGTAGTTGAAAGATGACTCAGACTGATAGTATTTGTGAGCAGCCTCTGCAGTGAGCAACCCTGTGTAATTCAATGACTGTTGCGGGTTGTGCCGCAGGGCAGACAGTGTCGCAGAGGGGCTGGCAGCCGGGCTGAGTCAGGCTGTTCCGTGGACAGACATTTGGTGGACCGCATGTGGACAGGTGTCCATGGTGCTGTCAGTTCACCAGGGACCACCAGTGTATTGCATGGGTCAGCAGCGCAGCCGGCGGTGGCTGCAGGTACAGTCTCATCAACTTAACTAACAGCAGTGCCTCAGAGAGAAGCACTTGTCTTGTGCTTGACAGCATCACTGACAGCAATGTCTCAAGGACCGCAAGACCCGCAATTGAAGGTATGTTGATGCACATTATTCACCCGGGTCCAGTAGCAACATCAGAAGCAATGGTGTCCCGCAACGGCGTGTTATCAACCTTCAATGGTTGAAACACACTGTCCAAGGGGGGGAGAGGGGGCGCTTAGTCAGTACAGCAGACCATATTTTCTTGTCGCCTCCGGCTTTGTTTTCAAGAATCGCCTTTCGCCTGACACCAGGTGGATTCTGGAGTTGCACCTGATTCAGGAACTTCCTGGTGCTGTGTCGTGCAAATGGATTTCCCAGCAGTCAATGGACCGCTTCATGTCGCCTGGCCCTTAAATTTGGCTCAGTTTGGAGAGAATTGCCTGCAGCTTGATCTGATTCAATTCTGGCTCCGTTCCCCTGTGAACTCTCACAACAGACCTCGGCCCTTAAAGGGCATTTTGGCTGCTGCACGTTTTTGAACTCGGGTCATTTGTCAGTCATGTCAGCCTGTTGTCACAACCAGGGTCAACCAAGAGAATTGCCTGCAGCTTGATCTGATTCAATTCTGGCTCCGTTCCCCTGTGAACTCTCACAACAGACCTCGGCCCTTAAAGGGCATTTTGGCTGCTGCACGTTTTTGAACTCGGCAGTCATGTCAGCCTGTTGTCACAACCAGGGTCAACCAAACCGAGCTGTCCAATGGGACTACCAGCCAGAGACAATCAGCCTCATGTTTATTCTTTTAAAGCAGGAATATGCAATGATGAGTGTCCCGGGCTGGATCGGTTGTGCTGTGTGTTTTCAGGCACATTCTCGCATGTCGAACTTACTGCAACGCTATTAGTAACTCAAGTTCGTGTAAACATGTCTTCCCTGACGCCTAGAGCTGCATCAAAGCTGCAGGAGAACAGAAAGCGTGCTGCATCTGAGTTGCATCATGAGGAGCCAGCTCCTGTCAGCAGCAAACGCCGTCTTGGTGGTGGACTAATCTTGAAGCACATGCCAGAAGAACAAAGCTTATTTGACGTTAAGGTGGCCGTTGCCAGTGGAGGTGGTTCCACCAAGAGGCGCCTGGAACTGCTGAAGGCAAGTCGGTCTGGTGGAGCGGCTTTGCTAGGGCTGTCACCCTGCAAATTGCTGACGCTCAGCAAGCAAGCAGCTGGTTCACCTGCAAGACTGTTTGCAGCAGATTTTGCGTCCAGTTTTGATGATGGCTTGGTGGATGAGCAAGGAGCACCTTTGCTGCCAGACCTGGTCCCCAGCCCTGCAGCTGCTGGTGTAGCATCAGCTGACAACCACCAGAAATGCTCTTCTTCTCAGGCAGCAATACCCGCGGCAGCTTCGTATGCTGTGCTGCAGCCCACAAGAGCTGCAGACGGCCATCAGGCTGAAAATGTATGCTTGTCACAACCCATTCCCACTGCAGCAGGTAGCGTTAACGCTGGAAGCGCTGCAAAGATAGGGTGCAGCAGCAAGGCACCAACGAGCCTTGACATCAAGGATGACTCAATTGTAGTGGCAAAAACTGTAGAAACCATGCCAGGCAACCCTGCAGCCTCAATTCAGGCAGGTACTCGCCTTGAGACAAGTGGTGAAGGTGGCACCAGCCTGGTGACACCAAACCTGGCCTGCACACTCACGAGCAGACCTGTCTCTGCTGATGGTATCTGCAAACATAATCTCACTGGTGAGAACACTGCGACAGTTGGCACTGCAGCTGGTGGCAGCAGCACAGCTGCGCCCGCAACAGGTGGCTTTGGCTTTGGTGCTAGCAGTGCAGCTGGTGGCAGCAGCACAGCTGCGCCTGCAACAGGTGGCTTTGGCTTTGGTGCTAGCAACGCAGCTGGCGGCAGCAGCACAGCTGCGCCCACAACAGGTGGCTTTGGCTTTGGTGCTAGCAACACAGTTGGCGGCAGCAGCACAGCTGCGCCCACAACAAGTGGCTTTGGCTTTGGTGCTAGCAACGCAGCTGGCGGCAGCAGCACAGCTGCGCCCACAACAGGTGCCTTTGGCTTTGGTGCTAGCAACGCAGCTGGCGGCAGCAGCACAGCTGCGCCCGCAACAGGTGGCTTTGGCTTTGGTGCTAGCAACGCAGTTGGCGGCAGCAGCACAGCTGCGCCCACAACAGGTGCCTTTGGCTTTGGTGCTAGCAACGCAGCTAGCGGCAGCAGCACAGCTGCGCCCACAACAGGTGACTTTGGCTTTGGTGCTAGCAACGCAGTTGGCGGCAGCACCAGAGCTGCGCCCACAACAGGTGGCTTTGGCTTTGGTGCTAGCAACGCAGCTAGCGGCAGCAGCATAGCTGCGCCCACAACAGGTGACTTTGGCTTTGGTGCTAGCAACGCAGCTGGCGGCAGCACCACAGCTGTGCCCACAACAGGTGGCATTGGCTTTGGTGCTAGCAGTGCAGCTGGTGGCAGCAGCACAGCTGCGCCTGCAACAGGTGGCTTTGGCTTTGGTGCTAGCAACGCAGCTGGTGGCAGCAGCACAGCTGCGCCCACAACAGGTGCCTTTGGCTTTGGTGCTAGCAACGCAGCTGGCGGCAGCAGCACAGCTGCGCCTGCATCAGGTGGCTTTGGCTTTGGTGCTAGCAACGCAGCTGGTGGCAGCAGCACAGCTGCGCCCACAACAGGTGGCTTTGGCTTTGGTGCTAGCAACGCAGCTAGCGGCAGCAGCACAGCTGCGCCCACAACAGGTGACTTTGGCTTTGGTGCTAGCAACGCAGTTGGCGGCAGCACCAGAGCTGCGCCCACAACAGGTGGCTTTGGCTTTGGTGCTAGCAACGCAGCTAGCGGCAGCAGCATAGCTGCGCCCACAACAGGTGACTTTGGCTTTGGTGCTAGCAACGCAGCTGGCGGCAGCACCACAGCTGTGCCCACAACAGGTGGCATTGGCTTTGGTGCTAGCAGTGCAGCTGGTGGCAGCAGCACAGCTGCGCCTGCAACAGGTGGCTTTGGCTTTGGTGCTAGCAACGCAGCTGGTGGCAGCAGCACAGCTGCGCCCACAACAGGTGGCTTTGGCTTCGGTGCTAGCAACGCAGCTGGCGGCAGCAGCACAGCTGCGCCTGCATCAGGTGGCTTTGGCTTTGGTGCTAGCAACGCAGTTGGCGGCAGCACCACAGCTGCGCCCACAACAGGTGGCTTTGGCTTTGGTGCTAGCAGTGCAGCTGGTGGCAGCAGCACAGCTGCGCCCACAACATGTGGCTTCGGCTTTGGTGCCAATATAAATGCAGTGGCAGCCAGTCCGGGGCAATTTGGTGCCTTTGGAGTTGCAACTGCTTCACCTCTGCCTGCAGCAACCTCTGATGTTGGCCTTCCTGCAGCAGGTGCCTCTTCAGGGCAGGTGTCCCCCGGGGCATCTGTCACTGATGCTGGCAGTTTCACGCTGGGCAGTGCCACTGGAGGCAGGCACAAGGTCACGATCAGGCGGCGAAGTACTGCAAGGGGCTGAAGGCTAGAAGTGGTTGGCTACCCTGAGGGTACGAGGCTCGCACCTGCCTTAAGCTTCATGAGCCCAGTAATGTATTGCTGGCAGTTCCTCTAATAGATGCTTTAAGATGTCGACCAAGAGCAATGTCCATCAAGGGCAGCTTGTTGATACTTGCCCCTCACCGGCAACATGGCTCTCTGTGTGGTGGTTGTGTAAGTAAAGAAGTAGGTAGAGTTATAATTTGACCTTGCCAAGCCTAGCAAGCTGCTACTAGCATGAGCCTCAAGGGAGTGAGCATCACAAGTGTGCCTCACCTAGGAGTACTCCTTCCGCCTTGAGGCAAGAGGACAGGCAGCAGCCTGCTGTCGGATTGGGTGCACATCATACGGCCGGCTGCAGAAAAAGCTTCAAAATTTGGTGCGAATCAAACCATGGGAGGCTTTATGGTTGATTCTGATCTCGTGCTCAGCATATACTGTCCAGTGAAATGGGCTGTTCAGATGGCAGTGATCCTATGTAAAAGAAATTGAGCCATGCAACAAGTTGAGATGCTATGTAAAAGAAATTGAGCCATGCAAGTTGAGATGCTATGTGTGACAGTGGCTAGGCGTAGGTGGGCCGATGGGGCAATATGCAGCACCCGCTGCCTGCTGGTTTACTTGCACATGTAGATGCTGTCTTATGTTTAGTCATGTGTGTGTTCTGTATGTGTATCTTCCCACTGAGTGGGTTTATCCCCTGAGGGAGACTGAATCTGTGTGTGGCGGTTGGCTGAGCCACCATGCTTCACTTTTCCCAAGGGCCTTGCGGCCGGAAAGGGTAACTTCCTTCCTTCCTTGGTGCGAGTCAAAACTATTGTGTCATTAAAGTCGGCCAGAGCACATGCCCAGCCAAGAGGATAAAAGTTGTGTCACCGTGACATACGGTATCAAGTCCACTTCGTTGTGGAATCTGATTCTGGTGTTGTGCTTGTCGACAACAAGCTAGACGTCTTGCCCCTAAGAAAGTAATCGGTTTGCCAGCTCATCGAATGTAAATGGGGGGCCTAACTCGCTCGGCGAGTGCCCGTGGAACGGGCTAGCCTGTGAGAATGGACCGCATCCCATGAGTCATTTGCTGGCTCGCTGGCTTGTGCTGGGATATAAGGGGGTTCATCCCACCGACTTTGTACCTTTTGTACCTTTGCAATAGAAATGGAGCCATGCAGCAGTGTGAAAGAAATTGAGCCATGCAGCTGGAATGCTATGGCAAATGCTTTGACGTGCGTTGGGGGCGCAACCCTGGTGTGATGCATGCGCCTGCCTGGCAATGTGTGTGGCTGAGCCATCAAGTACTTTCTCCAAGGGACTTGCGGCCGGAAAGGGTAACTTCCGAAGTTCCCTCCTTTACCAGCTCATCCAATATTGGATGCAACATTAATGTTGCATGGCTATATCTCTTTTACATACCTCAGAGCTGTTATGCTTGCAACAAGCACTGGATGATGCTGCAAGCTTGGCCCAACTGAGCCACATCTAGTGTGCCCTGGATGGTGCTTTGCCGATACACATGCCAGCTCATCCAATGTTGCATAGCTCTATCTCTCAGGCTACATGCTGCTGCATGGCTGTCCCGCATAGCCTCTGTACTGCCAAGACTGGCTCCAGAGATCATTAGGCAGCGTCAAATGGTACATGATGCCAAGATCGATCTCTAAGATATCTTAAACAGACCCAAACAGACCGTCTAGTAGACTCTAGAGACTGCACACACGATCTGTCAGACAGCCTGGGTGCCGTATATACAGGCAATCAGACCCAGAGGCTTGTGCTCTGCCAATCTCTAATGCATCAGCCATCTGCTGTGGAACAAGAGGCTTGGAGGCTGCACCTCACAGCTGTTGGCAGCAGTTACCGGACAGTACAACTTGCGGATTATGGCGTAAGCAGATGAGATGCTCGTTACTCTCAGAACAGCAATATTGTAATTAACCGCCAGTGTCCGCTACTGAGCATACCATTAAATAGCGGCACCTTCCCTTTTCGCTGGCTCGACGCTCCATACCGGCACCTTATCTCAAGCTTATTCTTGATCAAGGCATTCAAGGCTGCGTTGTGCTCATTTCTGCTAGTGCTCTGCACAGCTTCGGGCAGTGCATGTGTGTGGAGTTTTTGAGCAACAGCAGGACGTGGCTGCCCTCCCGGTTGAATGTTCGCGTGCGTTTACATTGTTCCTTTCAATTCGGGTAGGTCAAAAACTTCAGTCAGCATTCTGGGGCCGGGCGGGCGTATGGAGAGCACATGAGTAACCTGATCATGTTGAGCAGCTTGCTGCTGCGCTGCGCTTGTCGGCCGATGCCTCCTTGGATGGTGGATTGCATACCAGTGGTCACACTGTTGGCAGCGCATACATCTTCGGATACTTATATATTACACTAGCCATCAGTAGCCCCTCTTCGGGCTGATTGCTGTTGTGCACAGGCTGCAAGATCTGAGGTCGCTGGCACATGGTGTAAGCGGCCATGCCAGATTATATAGCGAAGGTGGACCATGCAGACATTGTACATGCAGGCAACTTGCAGGAAGAGCAGGTGCTGTTGGCTGACAGCATGGTGAGAGCTCCCCATTCTGATGCCCTCACCGCACAGGCCTGTGGCACTCGTGCTGATTTTGGCAGCGGCTGCTGTGACATCCGGCTCGCTTGTGAGAGATTCACAGTGGATACTCGCTTGACACTGTTGGTGTGCTTGATACTCCTGTCAGGAGCATCAATTTTTTATCTGGATGCCCAGCAGCTGCAGGTTCTGGTAGATGGTGTGCATCATCTTAGGTTGGGCAGCATAGCTCTGTTCATCGTGCTCTTCGCCGCTGCAGTGGTACTACTGCTGCCAGGCATGCTACTTAGTATCGCTGCTGGAGCGGCATACGGGTTCTACATAGGGCTGGCCATTTCGTGGTTAGGTACTGTACTTGGCCAGGTAGGGGCATTCCTTCTGGGCAGGTTCCTCCTGAGGGATATTGTTTTCTCCTTTTTGGTGAGACGGGTGCAGGGGTTTGCATCCATAGACAAGAAGTTGAGTGGTCATGACCAAGAGGGACATCATAAGTGGACCCCGTACACCTTTGTCTTGTTACTACGTATGTCACCAGTTTTACCTTACAACATCATGAATTATGTACTAGGGGTGACCTCAATTGACCTGTTACCATACACATTGTCGTCAGCAGTGGCAGCCGTACCATACTTATTGTTATTTGTTTTCTTGGGCTCTACAGCCACAGATTTGCATGCCTTGCTCAGACACTCGTCAGGTGGCCTTAGTCCTGAGTGGCTCATTGCCATGGCTTGCATAAGCATTTTGTCTGTGATAGGACTTTTGTTGATATTAAGGAATGTCTGCCAGGGAAATGACGAAGAGAACAGTAGTTGAGGAAGACATAGTGTAGTGTCGAATGCCGCACGACCCGTTATAGCTTGCCAAGAAAAAATTGTGGTGGCAGGTTGATGAAGTCTACCTGAAATGTATGTTTACGTAGACAATGCTTCCTTCCTTCCTTCATTGTGTCAAATATGCTCTACCTCAGTGTTAGTTTGTTTTCAGACAGTAGTTTAAACATAATGAACGACCTCACATTCAACTTGAGTGTAATGTAGTCGTTTTGTGTTTCACAAGGCTTGACCGTCACAAGGTGACCTTGTGAAACGCAAAATGACTACATATGATATGATCATATGTGCATGCAGATTCAAATCCTGGCGGGGGGGCCTTACGCAGGGGGGGGGGGGACTGCTACTGGATCTGAGATCCATTGGGTAACTTCCTTCCTTCCTTCCTTCCTGAGATCCGTAAACTTGGGCCGCACGTTCTCGCGTTTATTGTGCAAGGTGCAAGTTACGTCCCATGAGCCTAGTCCTAGTGCCGGGAGGGGTTGGGAGTCCCCGGAATATATTGGTAATACCAAAACAAGTTGTTTTGGCATGCATAGGAGGTCCTCATCTAGCGTATGGCAGGATTTGCTGCAGCCTGCTAGTGTCTGGTCTGCCCAAGCATCCCAGTGAGCAAATGTATTCCAGTCGCTCATCATCGTACTGCCCCTCACCGCATCAGGGCAGAATGTTCCTGCTGTACCCGCTGCTGCAGTGCCACCAGCCTGGTCTGAGATTGAGGATGACCTGCGGCTGCTGGTGTACTAGCAGAAGGGCCATGTACACTTGCAGCCGGCTGTTGCGCCATCGTTGCAAAATTTCCTGCGATTCAGCGTGTTCATTGCTGTAGGGCCTAGAAATGGCGGGCAAAGCAGAACACACACCTTGGCAGTACAAACGGTACAGCATATGCACACTGGCACCGAACACCAATGCAAGAGATTACTACTAAAAACGCCCACAGAATCATTATCAGAACATTATTCAGGCGACTGCACATGCGTTGGCAGCGCATTCCGGAACACCCGGCAGGCAGTAAACAGCTATTCATGGATATCAATATCCATCGGTGGAAACGTACTGCCAAGCCTTCTTGCACTGGACAAGACTAAGGATGGCTTAAACTTAATGGACTTGAGGGCATGGATCTGGCATATAGGCCCGCCTACGTTCCACAGTGAGGGATTACACGGACACTGTAACTGTTAGTGTCACTCG
>JABEVS010000792.1:0-14377 GCA_018290735.1 Coelastrella sp. MACC-549
CAATTGCCGTGTTGGCTTTCTCGGCTGTGAAGTCTGGGCATGCAATTGAGGCACCAGTCCATTGGGTTTTGTATGCATCTTTGCGAGCGCCAAAGACTTGGTCCTGCTCATGGACTGACCAATAATCTGCGGTGCTAGGCTGTACAGCGAGAGGGGAAGTGAATCTTTCTTTGGTGCACCCGATAATCTGGTGTAACATGGTTTTCAGGGCTGCCGAATAAGATATATATCCTCATCAATGAGAATATAATAATATATATGGAATGTCACCCCAGATGCAAGCTTCACTGAAACTGGTAGGCCAGCAGTGGTTCACATTAATAATAATAACTTATTATTATTATTGAATAATCAGTACTTTGCAGCCATAACATCTACTGCCATCGGCCCCGCGCCTCAAATCTACCCAGTGAATTCAATCCGCTTTCGGACAAGGCGGAGTGCATGATTATCAGATCTCAATTGTGAAGGGGGAAGCCACCTGAGAACCCCTCCCATACAATGCCAAGAGCCAAGGCCTCCGTAGAGGCCTAGGTGGGGACATCTCGACAAGGGTGACTAAGTACATTCTCAAGCCACTTTCAATCCACACCCCAGCAGAGTCGGGCGCTTGGGTAGGAGCACATTCCTGCCTCCGGTTTACACCAGTGGTTCACTGAACCTGAAAGTGTGGCACACTGACAAAGAATCATTCTTGATAGAACAAAACAACAGACTTCACACCTTGCGTACCAATGACCCGGTCGTAGTACATGATGCAAGTGCAACTCCATCTCGTGCAATTGTAGGACACATGCATGCAAGGGGCGGTCCAGCAACTGCCAGGGTACTAGTACTACTATAGTAGTGGCAGCCAGCTGCTGCTGCTTCAGCCAGGAACCCATTGGTAATTCTCAGCCGGCGGCTGGCCTGCAGAACTATTGCAGCTGCAGGTATAGCAGGTTGTACCACAACTTTTGGAATCTCAAGTGGATGTGGCCAACAGGTCTGTAGCACACTGCTCTACAGGTGGGCAGCTGTCAAGACTATATTATGAGCAGTGGCTACTGCTGGCCATCCTGTATGCGCCTGTAGATGTACATGTACCCCATGCTGAGAGGCGGGTGTTCACTGGCAGCAACCTTCTCGTCGTTGAAAATCACCCAGCGACCCTCCTGCAAGCAGCAAGAGCCAATCAAACCTCTAAGGCAAGACTTGCAGCGCTGCGAGCAGCAGCAGCAGGTATGAATCAGTCTCTCAGATTGGCAGTCACCTGATAGTTCAAGAGGGCTAGTACACGTCACACCTTGCTGCAGCAACTGTTTGCCCTTCCTGCCTTCACTAGTGGAGGCAGGAAGGGCAAACAGTTGAGGCAGCAAGGTGGGACACGTACTAGCCCTCCTGAACAACAAGATGTGTACCTTGAATAATGTTCCATGACATGTCAACCCTGCTTGAACTACACAATATGCATAGATTAGCAGTGGATTCAGATATGGATGTGTACCTTTTTCACGTGGGCTACATAGTGTCCACAGGCTGTGTTGCTCCCCATGTGGCTGATGATGCCCACCAGCCTGTAGTCACCAGGACCATCAACAAGGCTTGTCCTGCACAGCAGCAGCAACAGCAACATCATCAATGCTGTCAGCCTGTTGAGTCTGCCATATAACCACCTACTAAGTCTACTTGTGAGATGATGCACTCAATTGCCACCTTTGCACTATGCATCTAGCCTACTCAAAAAAGCAGCTCAAGGTGAGTGACGGTCTGTCAACAAGTAGAGGTGTGTATGAAGCATGATGTCATGGGGCTAAAGAGCCGTAATAGGTTCCTGATTATGTGTACATCCACCAGTGCTTGCTGGCCTGCTGTCACTGCACTTCAGTGTCATGCTGGTAGGATGTGTCATGGGTCTTGCTCTGAAATTGGATGTCCGGCAACAGGACAGAGTGAGTGTCAGCCAACTGAATAGTTTGGTTGTGTCCACACCAGTGCATATACTCCAAGATTGAGAGGCACTCATCTTAGCTTATAAGAACAAATTTTACCTGGCCCAAATCCACGCCTGTTGGCTGTCTTACCTTATGTCATGCGAGTGTGAGGGGTACCGTCTTAGACGGTGAAAGTCTCCACGTGTTACATCCCCTCTCTCAGAAAATAAGTACCATCTCTTGACCACCCTCTAGGAATCTTACCCCTTGAGCACCAGATGAACACTTCTGAAGACAAGCTTCTCACAACCTTCCTATTAATGATGAAAAGTGTTTGCATGATTGGCCAGACCTCACCTGTTGCCGCTGCCTGCTGCTCCATCTGCTGTTGCTCCTGCTCCTGCTGCTGCCCCTGCACCATTAACTGCTGCCACTGCTGCTGCCAGATCATCCATATGGCTGAATAGCCAGTCACCGGCCCGCTCTACATTGCCGCTTGTTGCCTTCAGTGCTGCTGCTGCTGCCTCCGTGTCAAAGCCCATGCCGGTCAACAAGGACACCTGCAGTACGGGTGGCAGTACAGGCGCAAGTACAGTTGGCAGTACAGGTGATGGCAGTACAGGTGGCAGTACTGGTGGCAGTGCGGGTGATGGCCGTACAGAGGCAAGTACAGGTGATGGTAGTACAGGTGGGAGTACAGGTGGCATTACAGGCGGCAGTACAGGTGATGGCAGTACTGGTGGCAGTACAGATGGCAGTACGTGTGGCAGTGATAGCTGGGCTGGGACAAATACGTGTGAGCCTGTGCAGCTCAAAGCCACCTGTGCTTGTCCCAGAGTTACACAGATTTTTTCCCTGACCTTTGTGCAGACAGACACTAATATAGCAGAATGAAACAGCCCATATATACGATTAGACAAGTAGAAACATCAGCAGGTGACCACAGGCCTTACCTTTTCTGGATCCTGGAAGGCTGCTCCTCCTGCTGCTGGTGCTGCTTCGGCTGCTGGTGGTGGCATTGGGTCGTTAAAGTCTGGGTCTTCCATGTGGCCAAAAACCCACTCCATGGCTGCTTCAGCATTGCTGTTCTTGACAGCTACGGCTGCATGGTGCAAGCAATAGCAGCGGGGCAACAAGGCGACATGAGGTGATGGTTCAACCAAGTTGGCCCCATGCGAGTGACAGCTTCTAGACCCCCCTTGGAACGGGAATGACTAAACATGAACTCTCCTATAGAGATGCATTCTCAGTAAGCTAGACAGTGCCAGAGCACAGTTTGGGGGTACCAGAGATTCGAGCGAACCAGACTGTATCTGCTATTGTGTAGCCGTCAAAAGTTACCGGCTGAGTCGGGCAGCCAACAACAGTTGATAGGGACACAGCAGCAGATACCATTCAGGCTCATGCTGGTGTTGTACGCTGTCTAGGACAATGAAAGTATACGCGTGTCGATGTTCCTACTTCCGGTAAAAAGAACCATGGTTGAGTGCTATCCACGGCAACTGCTAGAAGGGATACAGCGGTGTTGATGAGTTTGTGTCGTATCAACGCCATGGCAGCAATTCTGGCATCTGCCTTGCCCTACACACCCAATCACAGCCCATCAGCTTGACCAGGTATCTAGAGGAACACAGGTAAACAAACAATGAAATGTGAGACCTGGTGGTGCGACATTATATAAAAAAAAAGACAACAGTGATGTTACCAATAGTGAGCAATGACAGTAACAGTACCAATGATTGCAATGATGATCATGACAATTGTTTTATTGTTACCATTGATGTTGATGGCAACATTTGAGAAAATGATGACCAGGAAATGATCTTTAACAAAAGAAGATGAATAACAATTGAAGGTTATAATGATACATAGATAATTTCAAAGGCTGAAGGGATGACAAAACCAATTGTCTCACCTGCCCTCTTACTGCCATTCTCTGAGAACCCCATGGACACCAGCTGAGCAACAATGGCTGCATCAGGCTCAGGAGCAGCAGCAGCAGCAGCAGCAGCAGCAGCACCACCACCACCTGCTGCGGCTGCTGGTGAGTCCTCTGGCTGCAGCTGCTCGCCCTCTGTTGGTCCTGTGCTGCGCAGTGAATCCAAATGAAGCTCTTCGGGCATGGGGACCTCTACCTCAAGCTTTTTGGGGGTCCAGTCCTCTGCAGGAGGCGCATGACATTTGCGGATCTGAATATTATTCTTGCACTGAACAATATCCATACACTTTTTCCACATGAAAACTGCTTGTGCAACAGCAGCAGGTGCTCCAGGAGGGAATGCACATCGCACATACTACATGCAACAGCTGGTATTCTGGTACCCATTGCAGCACAGGCAGAACTCCAGCTATACACAATGCTGCTGCAGGTGCAAAATGGAACTCAAGAAACCTGGTGTTTAAATGTCAAAATATCCTAATGGCCAACATGATTGACCTAGGCCTGCCTGCCACAGGGTGGTTGCCAAGTGCAAAACCATGCATGTAGTTGCAGGTCACTCTGCTGCCTGCCTGCCTCAGGGTTCTTTTCCAGATGCAACCACCTGCATGGTGATGCAGTGTTGCAGCAGCCGGCATACCTGGTAGACATTGCCATGTCTTTCTGAAAGATGCAGTGTGTTGGCAAACTTGACATGTCTTTCAGCAACCCACCTGCTACATAATACCTCTTCAATGCCACTACCAATACTGTTGGGAATGAGGCGAAGCGTGTCCTGCGGGTCGCCTGACTCTTGCCACCTGCTGCTGCTGAGTAGTAGTCATCAAGCACCTGGCAGCAGCAGCAGCAGCAGCAAAGGCGGCAGCAGCAGGAAACAGCAGCAGCAGGAAGCAGCGGCAGCAGCAAGAAGCAGCAGCAGCAGCAGCAAGCAGCAGCAGTAGCAAGCAGCAGCAGCAAGCGGCAGTAGCAAGCAGTCAGCCGGTTGGTCACAATACCTGCACCCAGAAACACCTGCACCCAGGTGGCTAGGTGCCATCATCACAACTGCTGCAGAAAGACAGCTGCTGCATGTTGTTTGAAAGGCTTGCAGGACAACCTTTGTTTATCTGTAGGCTGGACTGCAGGCTATTTTTTGCAATAAAATATTACTATCATCAATCAACTATCACTATCATCAGCGGTTTTGCCTACTATCATCAAATTGGCAACACCCATGAGGAACAGTCAGAGACGGGTCATGAACTGATATCACAAGCCGTGATTGACCCACCTCTGAGGCTATGAACTTGTTGAGGCAGGCCTCAAATGGCACCACAGGCAGCACTGGTGCCTCAGCACCACTTTTCCCATCACCTCCACCTCCTCCTGCTGCTGCTGCATCACTGCTGCCATCATCTGGATCTGGCAGCAGTACCACTGCTGATGCCGGGTCTGCCTCTGTTCCTAGGCTGCTATCTGCAGCAATGTATGCCAACGCCTGCAATTACAAAGTTTGGCACCAGCAACACACTCATTTCTTTATAATGAGTGAAGCGTGAAACCCTTTCGGTGTTTAAAACTTTCCATCTACCTCAGGTCTGTGTGGTGCCCATTTCCTGGCGACAAATCTATGCTGGGTGCAGGAAAGATGCACATGAACAACTCATATCATATCAACCATTATTGAACTCTGAATTCTGGGACAATTACAGGACATCAGGACAGTAGAAGGATCGATGGCGCCCTGTGTTGATGACCCAGCAGCATTTCACTGCAGATGATTTGCAATGCCTGAAGAGCTCTGCTCAGGGCTTCACCTGCTCTTCCTTCAGTTTCTGTCGTTTTGCTTCGCGCTCCTTGTATGCTGCTACTGCTTCCTGGTTGATGGCTGCTTCAAGCGGGATGTGAAGGGCCAGGCTAGATGTCACACTGCGCCTGTACATCAGAAGTGACACACCCCATGACAGGCAGCAACAGCTTGAGCAAATCAAGACATACAGATTGATTGATTCTCTTCACAACACCTGCAACTGCAATTCAGGTCACTGCAATGTATCTATGCGTTGATATCGTATGAGCAGTATGGGCAACTATCTGGCTTGGACATCCTGTTTTTTTCTTGCTCGCAGGTTTTGCAACATTGAACCGTTGATGGTAGCACTGATGCAGCTGGTAGCGGTAGCCAGCTGAATGAGCAGCACTGCAACAGCTGCTGCTCAGGTCGTTATTGCAGCAGTCCCTAGTCAGCACCCAGGTACAAGGGCTGCAAGGCCGCCTTTCGCAGCAACAGCAGCAATTGCGATAGCAGGTGCTCAACTTGCAGCAGGCCATTGGTGACTCAACACAACAGCAGCAACAACAGCAGCAACAATGGTCCTGTGCAGCCTCAGCTTGCGTAGCTCGTGAGCATCTGCTGCAAGCTCTGCATCAATTTCTGTTGAGGCCTGCGACTCACTGTGACGCAGGCGTCACCAGAAAGTGATGCAGGGCTTGCAGCAGATGCTCGCGAGCGCCGCAAGCTGAGGTTGCACAGGCAGATGGCTGAGAAGCAGTTGTCAGGGCGGCGGCAGTGGACTTGGGGGCATCTGGCAACTGAACAGATGTCGCTGACTCCATATGCTGACATATACAACACTTTATTTTGTGGCAAAACGCTCATATGCAGACACAATCATGCCAGCACCTGCATGGCTGATACTGATAAGCCGGATTTTTTTCCTTCTCAGCACAAGTGTCACTTCTGGGCAGTGGTGCATGCAGAAGCACAACACCTGCACCACGTGACCTGCTTACTTGTAGCTGACACAGCTTGTCCTGAGGCACTGAGTCCTGTCCTCAAGCTGGAAATCAAAAATGCACGGTGTTAGAGCCTGTATGACACGCCAGCAGCAGCAGCAGCAGCAGCAGCAGCAGCAGCGGGGTGTCACAAGATTCAGCACACTGGCTTAGGACCAGCAGTCATCACCGTTAGCAGCAGCTTCTGCTGCAGGCATTAGGTACACACCCACACCCACACAGGACACAGGACCCATGGGCCGCTTGGCCAAAAAGGGTAAATAGTACTCCTATGTATACATGACATTACCTGCCTGGCCTTGTTCTAGTCTGTTCTGCTATTACAGGTCACAGAAGAGAGTATATGAACACCTGGCCTAATTGATGCACAACATAAGCAGCAGAGATTGTGGGATGCATTCTGATTTTGGTTCTATTCGCACCTGCCCATCTCCAATGCCTAGCCTGCCAGCTGCTGCATGTTCACTTCTGCTGATCAGTTGCAGCAGGTGGCCCAGGTACTCAGCAGCATCCTGCAGGCAGACAGAGGCAGCAACATCAGCGGCTTTGCTAATTCAGCGATGTGAAGCAAATGCAAACGCGGTGGCGTACCAGCCACAGCAGTCAGACAGACTTGCAGATGCAAATTTCCATGCTGAATTTGCCCATGCTGTGAGTCTGCTTCTGAGCTCCTCAGAGGCAATCCTGCCAATGAGTTAGTGGAAGTCCTGCCAGTGCATTAGACTGCTGTACTAGCTTGCAGCAGAGCTGCTACTGTCAGCTTACCTCGATCAGCTGCGCTCGGCTGTGCATAAGATGTGCCACATCACTGATGCTGACTCACCTGCTGTCGCCCTGATGAGAACTCTGGATGTCCCTTGCCCACCAGTGACTTAAAAGCCGCCGGCTTCACGCTGTTTGCCTCCTGACGAGCAGTCTCAGCTTCGCCTCCACCCGTGTGAGCAGCATCTTTTGGATCCCCTGCATCGATAGCTGCAGCTGCCCCTCCTTGTGCTGCTGTGTTGCCTGCTGCTGCTGCATGTTGGTCTTCTGCTGCTGTTGCATCAGTATCCATAGGTTGTGCTTCGTCTGCCGCCGCCGCAGCAGCAGCATGCTTGGCCGCATCCGCTGTACTGCTGCTGTTGTTGTTGTCAGCAGCTTGTGGAGCAAGAACAGCCGGTTTTCCGGTTCTGCCAGTGATCAGGGCTACGCCGACCTTGGCGAGTTGACTGGGCAGGTCTTGGGAGGGGTCAGCCGGTGCAGTTTTGAAGATGTCCTGAGCCCTTGAAACATAGCGATCTGACATCTCTGAAAGGGAGAATAGAACCTGCATGTATAATGGCAGCAGGTGCCATTGGATAAGTTAATCTGTGTTGTGGTGAGTTGTTTGCCCTTCATAACGAGCCAAATCTATTGTGAGTTGAAGATATAATAACTTTCTTTATGTATCTTGTAGGGCCTCTTGCGAACATATTCACACTAGTCATGCCTCCAGTCACAGATACAAAGCTGATTATAACAACACCGAGTTGCTTTCACATATCTGCAACCTGACTCTTTTAAAAGACTGCCGGCAACATGGCACGCTGTTTGTGCAGCAGCAGCAGCTGCAAAAAATGCTAAATCAAACCAAAGAAGTGATTTCTTAACCAGCTTAGCAACAGATACTCTATTGCAACAGACCCTTGAGCGGTCAAACCCCTCGCAGAGGTTGTAGCAATAAAGTGTATGTTGCTAAGATGGTCAGTTGCTAAGGTGGTTGCAACAGAGGGAGAGGGGTTGTTACACAAGGACACATTCACCGAGTAGGCCAGAACTATCCACACTCAATTGATACAAAGTGAGACAGCCAACTGGCGTGCAGCTTGGGCCAAATACAACTTGATAATTTGACCTAATGAGCTAAGATGTGGGCGTCTGCATTCTTTGGGTATATGTGTGACAAGCTGTTATGTCAGACATGCTGTGCATATACAGCGTGAAAGATACTCACTTGCAGCACACTGTTCATGTAGCAGCTGTTGCCCAGGTTCACAAGTCCAACATGTCCCGGTCCAGACAGCTGCTGCAGCTTGGCACCGGACTCTGTCAGTGCTGAAAACTCGTAAGCCACATTCATGTCAATCTCAAGCTCAGCCATGGTTTTGGCAGTTTTCTCCATCTGCAGCAGCAGCAGGGACAGCAGTCAGGCAGACTCAGCAGAAACAGAAGCAGCACATACAGGTCCAGCGAAAAGAGGAGACGCTTGCAAGCTGCATTAGCTACACTTGAGTTTGGGTGCCATCAACTGCATCAGGTGCACACCTGCATAACAGCTGATCTCATTGCAGTTTAGCAGAGTCGATTTTAAGCCCATGATTCACAAACAGCACCACTGCAGAAGACAAAGAAGTGCATGTTGCCATTGTGCAAGCACCCACAGATCCCCTCCCCCACATTGAGCCAAATGCTCCCGGCAGCTTGCACTCAATGCTACTTCAGAGACCCATTGTCTTGGAACATACTTTTGCGCCTCTGTAAGCTTACAGGCAGTGCTCTCTGGCTTCTGGGGCTTTGCACCAGGCCCCAGGTCAATTGCATGCTTACAAAATTCAAAACCTTTGCACCAACCGACATCCTGTTTGGCTTAGCGCAACTCTGGCCACTGGGCTTCCCCCACACACAAGAAGCTATGCCTCATTACAAGGAACACGTGTTGTCAGAAAAAAATGACAATAACAGACACGTTCCTAGTATCATAAACATTTAACAGTGCCCCACCTGCATCATGTTGATGCCCCAGTGTGCCAGATGTTTTGACAGCTGAGGGTCCAACACCATATCATCCTCATCAGGGGCATAGCTGTATACGTCAGCACCAGCAGGAGTGATGGTGCCCAGCTTCACTACTAGCGGATACTTTCGGCCTGTGGCCTCAAAGTGCCTCAGCGCAGAGCCGTTGCCACCACTGCCATCAGCATACTGCAGCCATAAGAACAGAATGGCAGCGGAAAGGACCATGAGAGTGGTCACAGACGATGTTGATGTGACTTAATGCGTTTTACACCAGCACTGGCTGGCAGCTGTGGCCTTGTTCCTTATTTAGGCAAACGCAATACAAGCACTGCGATTAGTGCTGCAAGCGCACTTGCAGGACAGGATAGGATAGGATGTGTCCAGAACACTTTGCCGCCTTTTGTGGGGAAAAAGCCCCTGGGTTGTGATGTTTCAGTACAAACTGCAGAGGATAAAGACACTCAAGACTGTGAACATAGATACAGAGACAAGGAACTAACAACATACCTGTCTGCCGGAGCCTATATGTCCAGTTGACAGATTCAGCCACAAGTTCTCAATGACCCCTGTTTCATCGCAGCGCCAGTCAGCTGGGTTTGGACTGATCTTCCTGCCTGTGTCCAGCTGAGGCAGGTTGTCAGCATACTTGCTCACACGCCTTTCTTCCTCCCAAGCCGACACTGCCTCCTGCTTGCTGGCACCCTCATGAGCCTGGGCATGACACGACCCCAGATGCAGCAGCCGAGTTACATGCCTGGCGGTAAGTGCTTAGTGCAGCTGAGGCTAGACAAACGTTGTCAGGCAATAGAAGTACTTCAAATTATGCGGAGGTGCAGAGAGAGCATGTTTGCTGCAGTTCACTGGCATCATCACAAGCCTGAGTCGTGAAGTAGTCCAAGGGAAACAGAGCAAAGCAAGTGAAACCCCCAGCATCGCCTGAAGCCGCTGCAGTATGCTGCTGGCTTGTTTCGAACAGGATACCACACTGATTGGCACCGCTAGCTTTTAGGCGACGAACCATGGCCAGACACAGCAAACCATTCTGCTGCACATGCGACAAGATTGCACATGCAAATCTCTGTTTGATCTTGCCCAGAACAGGAAGTGACAGCCCATCCACAATGATGTCAGTGCTGTGATGCATCAAGCCTTCAGCCTGGTCAAGACAGTAATGCACTATTGGCTTACCTGGACAGCACTAATGACATTGAGGACCAACTCAGGCAGATCTGGGCACGGCAGCGAAACAGTCAACCTGGGCTGCCCCACGCCCTGCAGGACCACCAGGCTGGCAGTCTTATCCAGGGTGTAGTCCTTCTGGGACTCCACTGCAAAGCCACCCTCTGTGCCCAGGGCTAGCTTTGTAGGTTTATTCACCTCTGCAGCAGTTGCTGCAGCGGCTTGGTCTTCCTCTGAAAGGGGTACCTACAGCCGTTTGCAGGTCAACGTAGAGAGAGCCAAGGGAGCTTGTTCTTTCATTGCCTGCAACTGCAATAGAGGGCTGATTCATGCGAAGGTTACACTATCTGGGAATCTGGCCCCATAAGGATTTGGCCACTGCTTGCAGGAACAGCTTGCAGGATGCACCCCCTCCCAAACCAGCGTCACCTACCCTCTTCCACTGCAGGTGAAGATAGAGAGTGTTGCCTGACTTCTCGTTATCTAGTTCAACAAAGTCCTGCCCAAAGCCCTGTATAGCAGCAGCAACAGCAGGAGGATGTGCATTAATATGGGCCAGTACGCTGCTTCTGGAGAGCAGAGATGGGGGTAACAGGGGCCCTCAAGTGAATTCATGCTGTGGATACTGAATAAGCCGATGATTTGCTTGGGATCAGTGTGATCCATCAGGCTCAAGAGCAACGAAACAGCTTTGCGGCAGCAACACGTTCACTGCTGCTTGTGATAGCTGAACCGCACTATGCACAGCAGGCACAGCATGATGATCGCCGCAATTGCATCAATGCTGCTGATCACGATATTCCATGCCAGTTGGTCAGCAGGAGTTCCTTGCAATTGGGAAAGTGCATCTAACAGGCACCTGCATGTGTGCATGTGCAACAGCAGATCAGCAGCAGTAGTTGCTGGAGCACTTACCTGGAATGATTTCAGATTCACATACAACCCTCCTGGTGACTCCGGCGTGTCAAAGCTGTACATGCACTCATCCTTGTACACTTTATCGTAGTGGCCAGGGGGCTGCAATCCCCGCATGCCAGCCCTGACCTTGTCTAGCACCTCTTCGGGTACAGCAGTCATACTGCCCAGGGAGTGCGTCTTACCGATGCGATCAAATGCCTTGTTGGTCTGAGATTGTTTGTGGGGAAAGTATGCGAGAGGCGCCACAAAGGGGACACAATCAACAACAGATCCTCATCATGCTGGACAGGTACACGTGAACGTACCACACGACGCTCGCCTTTATCTACTGGACTCCATGACGCAATGCACAAGCGGGATTGTTGCCGCACACAGAAAGAGCAGCGGTCCCAGAAAGGCCCCTAACACTCACGCTGTCCCGCCAGTGTCGGTTTGGGTGCCACATTCAGCCCTGGTGCGATCACATATGCCAGGCCTGACATGAATGGCATCTCTAACACCCTCGTTTACAAAGTAAGGATACGAGGTGCCGCATGTTGACACTACGACTCTCGCACATTTCGAGGCACTGCTGCTGGTGCAACACAACATGTTACTGGCTGCTGATCAGCAGCTTGGTTTATGTAATGGGATGAGGCCCGTTTTGTGTGGCTGCTTGTGCGCACGATGCAGTCATGTATCCTATCAAAGCAGAGCTCTTCTGCAGGGGCCTTTGCCATCACTGATCCATGTGAGTCGAAGTCAGCATCACTTCACCTGGAGAGCCATGAATATTCAGCAGCACTGATCCAGCATGTGAAACGCAGAATCACATGCTTGCTTGTCCTGGAAAAACCCTTGAACTGTTCCACTGGCTGAGACTTGCTGCTGCCATGCCTGCCACATGTTCCCTGAACCATGAAGCCTTGTACACATGGTGCTTTGCAGGTCAGCTTGGCGCTGCAGATTAGCCAGCTAGTCACTGTTGACCAGCAGGTGCCAACTCAGTATCAAGGAAGCTCCACAGCAGCAGCCTCTGCAACAGCGAGGGTCATGGCATGTTTCTTGCACAATACTGCTATCCGGCATGCACAGACAGAACAGCAGACCCTGTCTCACTGCCGTCAGCGACCTGACGTTTGGCATTGTGCCTCAGTACATCATCAACCAGGTGAGCAAAGCACTTGCCCTGAGGGAGTCAACCATGTCCTTGGTTGTGGCTGCATGGTATGCCTTGCTGCCACAACCAAGACGATGTCACCTGCCCATGTAGGCAACACTGCTTGGGTTTGTGCTGCTGCAGTTCATCCTTTGTCACTGAGTTGTGAAGGCAGCGTCCAGTCCTATGCATGAGTGCACCTTGTAACGTTTTTTGACAGTGTCTCAGCACTGCACTACTATTACCCCAAGCTTTGGCGGCACTCAGCCTGCATGGCTAGCAGCTCTGCACATGTGCACTGCCCAATGCTTCAAGCATCAGGACTGTTAATATATGAGGGCAGTAGTGTGCAGGGTGCTGTCTCAGCACCAGCACCGTGTGACAGATAGCCAACAACTGTTTGCAGCAATCTCCTCAACTCCCACCCCATTTGCAAGGCCCATGGGTGCATTCAATCATCAAGAGAACTCTATTACATGCTCCAGCACAATAAGGAATTGTCACCAGTCCAAGCTTTAAACCCAGTAAGTGATGGTACAAATGAAAGGTGATGGTACAAGTTATCACACAGGTGATAGAAGTGACTGTGTGCAGTTTGCAGCACACATCTCAAGGACTAAACACCAGCAGGACTCTATTCTGGCTAACGACTGGTGCAGCAGACAACAATCTAGTTCAGACAAGAATCCAATTCTACCAAGTCAACAAACCCAGCCCAAGTCTTACTAACAGGGCCCTCCTTCTCACTTGATTAAGCCATCATGACGACTAGGCTGCAGCGCGGGATTTAAGACCTGCTACAAGTGCTGCAAATTCAGGATCTGTAGCCAGCAGGGTCTCCCAATCATCCTCCTCCTCCTCCTGGTGGTTGGCAGGCTGCGCATGATGCTCAGCTACCACTGGGCCGACGTGGCCAATCATGGCGTTGATGCCATCATCCTCAGGTGTTGCCTGCTGCTGCTGTTGTGCCACTGCAACCTGCTGCTGCTGTGCAGCTGCCAGGTTGAGCTGTACTGCTGCCATCTGGTGTGGCTGCAGAGGTGGCATCTCCTGCGGCACCCAGGCCCACTCTGCCCGTGCGGCTGCCAAGCTGGAGCCCTCAAGAGCCAGTGCTGCATCAGCAGCAGCTGCTTGAGCTGCGTCTGCTGCCTCAAGGTTGGCATCAAGGAGCTGAGCTGCCTCCTGGCGCTCGGCCCTGCCCCTGATGGTCACTTCTGCCTTCACTGCAGCTGACAGGCGCTGCGGCTTCCGTGCATCACTGCCGGCTGCCCCGCGAGGTGCCATTATCACCTCCAGCAGCATGGCTAATCTTGAGTATGCATAAGGTTTGCTGCGTGTTTGGGCACCAGCACTATAGTCAGTCTGTGTGGACTTATCCAGAGCAAGACGACCCTGTCCCTGGCTGGGTATGTGCTGCAGAGCGAAGGGCAGCACTATTGCTGAGTCCCTTGCTGCACACACTTTCATGCGCTGCTGTTGTTGCTGTGCAGCAATCCGTAGCCTGTCTGCACCAGCATCGCCTCCTTGCGGCAGTACAAGATTTTGCTTTGCTGGTGAGGTCGCCCAGATGCGTTTGGGCACCTGCAGGGGCAGACAAATGCACAACAGCTTAATTTGCAGCTCAATTTGAAACAACAGAATGGCCAAAAGGGACAGGTATGCGACACATGACGAGAAAAATACATGCATCAGGAATTCCCCTCACATGGGCTCACAGGTGGAAGCGACCGGCTGTCAACCACCTGAAAATGTAAGCTTGTG
>JABEVS010000793.1:0-14308 GCA_018290735.1 Coelastrella sp. MACC-549
CCTGCATGAAGCACAGATAGGGCTATTATACGTAGTTTGAATGTTATCTAGAGGGTTGCGGGCTCCTTCGAGAGGCTACATCGCACTTTGCTTTTGAAGCAGCCCGGTTTCAGGCACGGGTATAGACGGACGGACTGACACACACTCCGTCGTTAATAGTATTGATGCATTGTGTCAAAAGCGCACAGCAAATTTATGTCAGAGCTGAAAAGTAGTGCGTGCAGGTAGACGCAGAAAACTTGATGGTACCAGGCCGGCCTCAATATGCGCCGGAGCTAAGTTTATGCTGGAGTCGGGACATGATGATTTGTCTGTATAGGATATGATGCCTCGATACCGTTCAAGGTTGAGCCTTAGGCTCAAGCTGTGCTCAGCCTGACAGCTGTGCTGAGCACAGTGGACATAACTTACGGTATGAATGAATCGCCGGAATTTGTGATAAAGATTCAATCAGATAGACATAAAACAACAGATACATTTGCACGCAGTATGCTGGTGGAAAAATACAGCTTGCCTGTATGCAGGGTCCCCTACTGTTCGATGTGCAGTAGCCGGAATTTGTGTTGGGCCTACATTGCTCACAGCATTAGCAGCCGTGTCACGTTGCTGATGTACATTCACTTTGACATGCTGCAGCATCTGAATTTTGAGTAGTGGTGGTGACCTGGTTCCAGCATTTGAATTCTAACAAGATCTTCTAGAACTGTTGCAATGCCGCGGCACCTGCTAGAAGGAAGCAACAACCACATCAACTACTAACACAGGAACCAGCAGCAAGCTACCACAACATGGCAGCCTTTGCTGCAGCTCACACCCTGAGATGATAGTATACTTGCCCACCCCTGATAAGCAATCCTTGATACTACTCAGTACTAGATAATTTTGTTAAGCACCATGCGATGCTGCATACACATATGCGCATGATAATTGATCACCGTCAAAAAGAGACATGCGCTCACGAACGCTGATCGGTTGCTGAACAATATCGCAGCCAGCCTGGCCATCACTTGTATGGACGCCTGCACCAGCCCCTGCTGGTACAGCCACACTGACAACAAGCAACTCAATTAAATGTCTTGAACCCCAGCATGGAGTTAATCAGTCGCAACAGGTCACAAATTGCTCAGGTATACACCTCATGCCTCCCCATAGGTATGCAGCCTCCATCCCGGCCACACACTACCTGTTGATGAGAAAAGTCTTTGAAGAAAGTGCACTTTCAGCACTCAACGCGCCCTTCAATATTGTCACACAAAATGAGATGTGCTGTTGCCATGTGTATCTGGCATTGCTGTTGCTGCACGTTGCAGGGCTCTGTACTAGTTGATGGAAATGTCCCATCCACTTGCAGGCGATACCAACATAAGTTGAGTCCTGCAGATGATTCACAAAGGACTACCACATACCTGCAAGATGAACAGTAAAGTGCAACAGCACATTTCTACCAAAGCCACCACCCAATCTGTTGCATTCGTCAGCTGCATCTGGCCGTCTTTTTGCACACTCTGACAGCTGACACAAGCAGGGTAAAGGTTTCAACGCAGCCCATCACCAAAATTTGCCTGACCGCCTGAGACCATCATACTCATGCATGCGCAGCGCAACAAGCTATACAGCTGTGCCACTGTGTTTCAGCAGCTGCAGTAGCGCTGACAGTGAGCTAGCAAGTATTGCCTACAGCCTGCCTGAGCTGATGCAACAAATATTGATGAATTGGTCCCCAGCCCGACCATACCATCAGCAACCCCTCAGGGGCACTCACAAGAGTAGTTCTGGCCTCAGCATAATACCGAGTCAGCACACAAACACTGCCATACAACTTAGGCGCAGGCACTTGTGGCCATCAGACAGCTCGCTGCATACGAAGCCAGGTATCAGCTCATTAATGGTCACCTTCCCAAGTGCTGTCATACCCTGCAGGAAGCATATGTAGCACTGCCTGCTGCCCCTCATCAAAGAACAGAACAACACGAGGCATAAATACGGTGTCACAGAACAACAGCAACAGCAGCAAACTTGGCGTCCTGCATAGCCAGATCCACGCAAATTTGCCCAGCTGCAGCTGCAGTGTTTAGGCCATCAATACCCACACTGAAGTCAAGTACCCCACTCATCGGTTAGTGTTTGTCCCCATTCTGATTCTCAGACTCACAAGGCAGCAGCAGAGTGCATGCCCGACTGACCACATGATGTGCTGCATGTCCATCAGCGCAGTTATTGTGATGATATAGGCCATGTTGCTGTAAGCTATCGGCACACATGAATGCACACACTTTGCTAAGCATCTTCACGACCATATAATCATGCCAGACTAATTACTCCTGCTGCAAAACACCACCAGACAGTCAGTAGAGATGTTGTAATCACCTGAGATCAACTACCTACTATTCTGCAACCACTCCCTAGCTAGCAAGCACACCCCACTCCGCAGTAGCACTCGCTGGTGCTTCTGCTACAACTGCTGGAAGTTTGAAGAGCTGCCCCAGCTGCGTTTATGTCGGTGCGGATGACTCTGCTGGTTGCTGGCATAATAAACCTCTGCCTCTTGCTCTTGCAGCAGTGGAGCCGTCCTCTCAGGAAGTGGTGGCCGTGCTGTAGCTATGCTAGGCAATGTCAGTGCACTGCCGCCTGCCCCAGACAGCGTTAGCCTGCTGCCTGGTCTACTGAAACCACCAGCACTACCCCGTAAACCACTGCAGAGGCCCCTTCCAGTGCCTGCTGCCCTACCAGCCCACCCGGAAAGGTTGCTCACCAGGCTGCTACCCTGCTGCTGCTTGTAAACAGCGCACACAACAACAACCAGTATCACAACTGACAGAGCTGGCATGCTGCTGAGTGTGCTGCTTGGTAGCTCTGGCTCTGACAGGCCAACACCTGCCATGCCTGCTGATACAACATCAGCCGGTGACAACCCCCGCACTAGCAACAGCTGCGATGACCGCAGCTTGCGAGTGTCTGCGGCGCCCACAGCCGCTGCTACTGCAGTACCCACGTGCTGCAGCTGCTGCGGCTTCTGTGGGCTGGGGCCACCCACACCAGCTGGTGCGGGTTGCTGCTGCTGTCCTGCAGCTGCTGTGCTGGCAGCAAGGTCACCAATCGGGCTCAACCTGATTTCCTGGCGATGTGGTCGGCTGCTTGGTGCCCCTGATAATGCCTTTGACTGCTGCAGCTCCTTCTGCTGCCTCAGCATTTGTTGCCTCTTATGCTCAAGGATCTGCTCATCCAGCACAGGCAACCTTGGATGAGGCCTGCCTGCTGCACTGCCGCTTAGTTGCTGAGCAACTGCTGGCTCTGCTGGTGCTGCCACCACCCCAAATGTAAGATCAGCTGATGGCTGATACTGCTGGCTGCGAGCAAACTCTGCTGCTTCGGCTGCTGCTGCCGCCGCTGCTGCCATTGCTGCCTCCCTGCCATCTTCATCATGCTGCTTATGATGCAGCGTCTTGTACAAGCTCCTGATCAAAGTCAGGACCTTATTGTTGTGCTTGGCCCTCCAACTGCCCTTGAACATGTGGTACACATAGGGGTAGGGATCCTGCTCTGGGTTGAATGTTGCGCTGGCACAGCCAAACACTGGTTGCGGCAACACTCGCATGTCCCCAACCTTACCACCAGCCACCAGCTCCTCCACAGATAAGCTGCCTGCTTCTTTGATGTAGTCATGCACACTGCTGCTCCAGATGCCTGGACCTGTGCGCTCCAGGATCGCATGATTACGATCTGGGTCTACAAACTGGCCCTGCTGCTCTTCTGAGACATGCGCTGCCACATACTGGCCCATGCGGCAGACTACAGGGTGGCCTTTACGTGATGCAATGGCCCACTGCACCATCTGGATCTGGCGTGTGTAGTCCCTGCGCTTGGCTTCCTCTGGTGTGGTGAAAACATTCTCAATGCCAACCAGCAGCCCAGCGTCCTGTGCCCAGTTGGAGACAGGGCGTGCGCATACTACATCGCTGTCTGCGTACACACCGCCCATCTTGCACAGCACCAGGTAGCGCCACATGTCTGTGCGCTCAACCTGGCTGCTGAGCCCTTCAAAAGTGGGCAGCAGCTCTGGGTAGTAGCTGGTCATGAAGTTGTGGATATCAGAGTCATCAAACAGCATCAAGCTGTGCCCTGGGTTGTAGTATGCCCAGCTGGCCATGCTGACGACCTGATGCGGCTGCAAGTCATTCTTATCCTTGACTGTGAAGTGCACCAGGCGTGGAAGGCCACCGGGTGATAGTAAACCGCCAATGTCAGGTTCGCCAAACAACATAGGCTGCCAAACAACCTTGAAGTCTGGCTGCACCTCACGCAGCAGGTTGATGAGTTCTTCTAGGTTGATAGATTTGCGTCTGGTGAGGTCACTGGGCAGCTTGAACACTGACAGTAGCTCTTCCAGAGGGATCTCACGGTTGAGGCCACTGGTTTTATGGCACAACTCAAAGGTGTCCTTAGAGCTGTTGAAGTTGTAACCTACCAGCTCTGGAAGTGATGATTGAGCTGCTGGTGCTGCAGCTGTAGGTCGCTGCTCAGCTGCCAGGATGTACTGTTGCTGGCTGATGGTAAGCTGCTGGCTGGCAGCATCCAGCACGGCTGCTGTTGCTGCTGCGGGGCCATATCTGATGTTGGAAACTGCCAAAGCAAGTACAAGCAGCAGCAGGCGTGAATGCCAGGCTCCTGCTGCTCCTGTGCGGGTCATCAACCTGCAAATTCACAGTGCACAATCATGTGAGCATGCGGAGGGCAAATGCACACATATATGAACACTGCACGGGACGATACATAGCTGCTGCCCTGGCTGTTTAATGTAGGCAGGTGCACAGCCCCTGAGCCGCTGATCATGTGACGAGAAAACATAATAACCTGTACAGATGTATCTGAAAGGCACGGTACCTTGAACAAGGCGTGAAATCGAAGGTCAACACTACGCTAGCAGGTGCTTCGCATGAAAGCTTCGCTTGCCAAAGAAGCCTGCACCTGTGTGTACATATGACACAAAAACCTAACGTGTACCTGAACCACCAGAACGGCAGTGGGCGACGACGAGGTGTGATGCTACTTCTGGATGTCTGCCACAGCGCCAGTGTGCAAACCAGGTGCCTGAGACTGTAATTGCTGTAAACCGTTTGATGGGCTCAAGTACAAGTAGGAGAACAATTGCTAGTCGCAGCTGCCTTTTTGTTGTTGAACTCAGCCCTCTGTTGCTCGACGACAGTTTGACAGCAAGAACCAAGACAGCAGCACGCTTGTTGTTTGTCTAGTCTATATTACTTGTTTTCGTGCCTTGAAGCCAGGTACGGCGCATTGAAATTCGGCCAGCGCATGAACCTCGACTGTTCAAATGTATCGCTCCTTTGCCTGCATCTATTGTCTCTACCGCAAAAACAGGGTGGCACAACCTCAAAGGAGTGCATGCGGCCTGTTCCAGCCGCACCGCTACAAGTGACAACAAGTGTCCCTGAGAGGCAACTGGGCGGTTCTTGCCCGTGTCCTCCAGTAGGCAGATCAAGTCGCACTGCAAAGTATGCCATGCCTTAGCCTGGTGCATACTCACAGTCAGCAAGGTGGTCCCAGTGCCAAATGCTGAGCGCAAGAACTTGATCAACGCCTCCGCGGCACTACGGCAGGTCTGCTCTGGGGCCTAATGGTCAGCAAACTTGAATGCTGCCAGGCGTGGAGACAGGCAAACAGCTCCAGGAACAACTCTGCTAACATCTTCACATTCTGTTGTTGTTGCTGGTGCTGGTGCGATTATCAGTGTGGCGCTGCTGCTTGAAGGATACCACATGCTGTTCTGCTCAGCAAGCTGGCACTGCTCAAGTACGTGATCTCTATTTCTTTCATGTAATCATGTCCAGAGCCCAGCTGTGCACACACGTCACATATCTCCAACAGGTGTGAAAGACAGATGGACACCCGTTGGAAGTTGGCAATGGACACAGAAGGACAGAAAGCATATGACGGTCACATATATAGGGACACAAGCTCACAGCATGCTGGTCCTTAATCTTTCTGCAGCGCATCAAAGCACTCGGCTCCATGGGGCCTTTTGTGCCTGTTGCTCCTACCATTGCTCCAATGCCAATGCAGCTCAAGCTTGAGGAAGCTGTTGAAGGAGGTAGTACTGCTACTCAGCAGGAGCCGCTCCTACTCAGCAGGCTGCTGCTCGGAGCAGTAGCTGATGCCTGACGCGTCATGTCCAGACGCAGCACTTCTCAGCAGTTACATGCAGAGGCCAAACAACCATCCTTGCATTGGTCCCTCTGTGCCTCAGTCGCATCGTGCAGGTGCGCTTTCTTCACTTCAGGCTTTCTTCAATGAGCCCTCAACCTCCCTCAGGGACTTGATAGGCTATGAGGCTGTTATGCTTTCTGACATGCCTCAGGGCAAGTAAAGGGTGACACGAGGGCTAGTGTGTCTACTCAATTACATTGCATACCAGCAGTCATCTGAGACATTCATTCAAGAATATGTGCATCACCACCAGTACTGGTGTCTACATATGTGTGTTGTACTACTTTTGCC
Source organism: Coelastrella sp. MACC-549 (assembly GCA_018290735.1). Lineage (NCBI taxonomy): Eukaryota > Viridiplantae > Chlorophyta > Chlorophyceae > Sphaeropleales > Scenedesmaceae > Coelastrella > Coelastrella sp. MACC-549. The sequence goes on from JABEVS010000793.1 coordinate 6,514, forward strand.
ATCTATGCACGCTCCGGAGCGCAACAGTGTGAACAAGACTTCATGTGCAAACGAAATCAGCTGTTTTAGCAGAGTTAGCCTGACAAGGCAAGCTGGAATCACGCCCCAGTGGTTTAGACGTTCAAGTCTCGTCCCTCTCCAAGAACATCAGCAAACTCATGTGAATGATATTTGATGTTTATTGTTAGTTAATCTTCCCGCTGCCGTGAACCGTGCGACCCTCATGCTTGGCGGGACAACAACGCTTTGTTTGTGAGGCAATCGCACCAGTGCAAAATAGTATGTCGTTATGAAAGCAACAGGCGGGCCGCAGAAACTGCGGTTCACGATACAATCGTGCTCTGGCGAGGTGGGGACTGTTTCATGATGTCCGTGACTCAGGATGTATGGCTTTCGTGTTCACACTTTCCTATGTTCAGGACTCCGACTATCCCGTAAGAGAGTTGTTGTACCATAGCCCCCAGACGAGGGGTTGGCAATCCCCAAGGCAAGTATCTGGCATGGAGATGGCCAGCACATACTGCTGAACAGCACTGCAGCGTCTTACGCATTGCTTGGGTCTCTGACAGGTTCTGCAAGTACCCACAAGAGTTTATTATCCGGTTAGAACGCTCATCGAAGATCCAGCAGCTGCAAATCCTAGCACATGAGTACAAGGTAGGGTGCGTGAGTAGTAGCACCACTTTGCCACGCAACAATTTTGGCAGTCCCTCATATTGGCACACTCACGCCAGTTTCTGCTTGGAACAATCGAGCACATGAATAACATATACAGCTGAACCACCAGTTGTTTTCCGGCATCCTTGACTCTGCACACTGAGATCAACAGAATGTTGTCTGCATGGCCATTGTTGTGAAATGAGTTAAGTGGACATGCATCTCCTGCTGCTGCTGTGCAGATTCCAACCAAGGTTGAGGTCTTTGTGGGCCCAGCTGGAACAGCAACAGATGCAGCTGACACAGCGGCAAGTGGCATGCGACGCTTGGGCTACCTGTCATTTGATAGCAATGAGCGCAGCAATCACCAGGCCAGAGAGCTGAAGAGCGTTCATGTGTCAGTAGAGGCACAGCTTGTCAGGCTCCTCATACACAGGTGCCATGTCAACAAGCTCAACATCTACAACCAGGTAGGGGCTGCAACTCGTGCCCAAAGCAGCTTGCCTGTATGCTCCAATCACCACTGCACATGCATCCGAACGCAGCAGCTGCTATCTCAAACATGCCTCTGGTGCATTTATCCACCATCCAGGTGGCCAACTGCAGTCTTGTGATCCTGCAGCCTGCTGTCCTGGTGGCTTGCAGGTGGGCATAGTGGCCCTGAATCTCATTGGGGAGCTCCTGCAGCCAGTGCCAGAAGGTCCTACACCCTACCTCAATGTACAGGCCCCTACCAGCCATGAGCTGCCATACTACAACAGGGCAGCAGCAGAAGTGGCAGACCTGCAGCTGGATATGCATGTAGACAGCCAGACAGCTGCGCGCATCAAGGTGCGTTACAGCAGTAGAAATGCCCGTGATGCAGCATTTATGTCAGGTGCTGACTGCTAACATGAAGTTAGGCAGCTGCCTTGAGAACAGGTCAACAACCCTTGCGTTGTGGTCATAAAGTGGTCTTGTGCGCAGCATGCAGCCTTCAAGCCTATGGACATAACTTGTGTAGTTGGTGAAATATTTACAGCCAGCAATGACCAGCTGCATAGAATGCCAAGTGCAGGTCCTCGTGAGCATTGTTGCTGCCACCACCTGCAGTATGTCTGTGCGCATGATGAGACACATTTGTGCATCCCTCTGGTGTGACTGCAGGAGCTTGTCCGCCTGAAGGATGCTGCTGTTGCTGCTGAGGACTATGATGAAGCCAAACGACTCAAGGGCAGCATTGAACGACTCAAGGTCAGCAGCAGCAAGCAGCATACTGCAGCACAGCACCTTGGTTCACAGCTGCGCAGCAGGCGGACCTTGTCTCTGCATACTACCCTTGATGCAGCAATGGCACCATTACAACTTGCTTGAATGCCCTTGCAGCAACCAACAGGTTGGCTTTTCTCTTATTCACTGTAATGCACACATTATGCTGCATCAGACACAGCAGCAAGGGTTGTTCATTACCACCTTTTTCCAAGTGCCATTATCATGTTCTCTTCTGCACCTGAGCAGGCAGTTGGAGGCAAGATTGCTCAGCTTGAGGCTCGAAAGCGGTTGGCAGTAGAGCGAGAGGATTATGACCTTGCCAAAGCGCTCAAAGCAGATGTTGAAAAGTTGAGGATTGCAGGGGAGTCAGCAGCAGTTGGCGGCAGCCCACAAGGTTAGTCCTTCACGCGTACTTTGGTTTGTGCAGCTGCAGTGCATTGAAGAGTCAATTTGATGGTATGTAACAAGCGTCAATGTTCAGTTGATTGACCGCATCATGGCCAGCCTGTATAGCATCCCATGTACAAGGATGATTGATAGCTCAAATGTCTGCTTGAAGTACACTATCGGCAGTCAATTTGAACTGATGTGGGAATACATGCATTCCTGCTGCTGCTGATGGTGCTGATGGTGATGCTGGTGATAATGTCTTGCCCCATGGCACCTGCAGGCATCCAGCCTGGTGAAGAGGCAGATGCTGCTGCTGGTGATGCTGCAGCAGCCTATGGTGCTGCTGCTGATGGCATCTACTCACCAGGTGATATGGCAGGCATGATGCAGCAGGCTTCAACGCGCTACAGTGACCCAGCATCTGCTGGTCCCACCCAGTTGAGCGGTGCTGACGGCATTGCAGAGGTATCACGTGGAAACCCTACTGTAGGCGGCAGTTTCAAAGGCAGTGGAATGTATGACCCTGCTACAGCAGTGCCAGTGGTACATACATATCAAGCCTATGAGGACCGCCCTGCAGTCGCCAAGGCTTCTTACCTAGGTGCAGCAGGGGAAGGCATGGGTCTGGATGCTGATGCACTCATCAAAGCTGACCCAAGCCAGGTTTCAGCAGCAGCAATGTTTGGTTCCGTTGGTGGAGCTGTTGGTGCAAGTAAGGCAGCGGCACTGTATTCAGGAGGGGCAGCAGGTAGCATGCCTGGGGACGCTGGAGTTCCAGGTAGTACAGCAGCCTTTGGAGGCACTGGTTGTGGCGCACCAGCTCCTGCAGGATGGCCTGGTGACCTGCCACCACCAGAGGCCCTGTCAGCTGCCTCATCAAAGGATGCAGATCCAGTGGTTGAGGTGGCAGGCGAGTTTGTGGCTGCAGCTTACTTCAGCCGGAACTGGCAGCTGCGTGATGCTGCAGCAGCCTGGCTGGGGCACCTCGTGGCCAATGGGCTGCTCAACGGGGCGGACAAACGCGAAACTGTCAAGGGCCTGGTGAGGCTAGCAGTGAAGGGCTTGAAGGACAAAGTGCCCCAGGTGTACAACAGCAGCTTGGGACTTTTGCAGGTGCGCTACATCTGTGCAAGCAGCTCTGTACTTGCCGTTGCCACCTGGCAGGTCTATACTGGGCAGGGTTACTGCTCTGAGGGCTTGCTATAGCCCAGTTGTGAACCGCAACAGGCCACTTTGACTCATTCAGCCCACATCCTTCAGCCGGTCTGTTCTTACACCATATAGAGCAGCAGGATTGTGACAGCAGCATTATGCAGGTTTGTAATACCTGTGCTTGTGTTCAACTTATCCCGTGCAGGCACTGCTATCTGCTCTGGCTGCCAGTGGTGGTGCCCGAGACGTGCAGCAGGCCGTGGACACCGCTCTGCCAGTCCTCCTGGAGCGTCTGTCTGACAACAACCCTCGACTGAGGGACAGTGCTCGTGATGCGCTCATAGCTCTTGCACAGGAGCCAGAGGGCAGGACAGCGCTCAGGGCACTCACTGGCCAGCTGTGCAAGCCTCCAAAGTCCCAGACGGCCTGGCGGCCTGTCCTAGCTATGCTGCAGCTGATGCAGGATCTTGTGCCTCTGTTGGGCCTGGCAGGGGCAGCAGCAGCAGGGCCAGCTAGGGGGTCGTCTGCTGGCGAGGGTGGGTTTGATCTCAATGAGGTGATGGATTATGTGGGGCGTGCGCTCAGCAGTGCAAATGCAGATGTAAGGGCAGCAGCGCTGAAGGTTGCAGTAGCGGTAGCAGCATGTGCTGCTGGCGGTGCTGATGCTGTCAGGCGGCTGCTGCCGCATGACATGAACCCGAAGCTGAAGGAACAGGCAGATGCGGCACTGGGTTGCAGTGACACAGCTCCAGGTGAGGAGAGTCTGCATGCATTGCACAAGAGTTCAAGCCGCACTTGCACAGCTGTCCTGCAAGCTCTCTTGCGAATCATGGTCGGTACTGATAGATTAAGATAATGGATGCCTTATCATGACAGCAGGCAATACAGCCCTTTTCTGGAGCCATGAGAACATTGAGCTATTAATTGCATGTGGCTTCTGGTGTGAATGTCTGTGCTGGTACACCAGCCTGAGATAGCTGCAGCCGCCATGCATGCATATTTGGTCCAGGATTATATCCAACTGCAGCAGGGGTGTCTAGCACTATAAATTGTTGCCTGACCTTTTTTTACTGGTGTTCCATGCATGGTCATTGCAGCTGCAGCACAGCCGACACCTCAACAGGGGCGCCAGCGTGCTACAGGTGCAGGAGGTGGCAGTGGTGGTGGCGGTGGTGCAGCTCACCGTGCAGCAGGAAAACCCACAGCCACAAGCAGCCAACACCCAAACCGACAAGCAGCAGCAGCAGCCAGCCAGGCATCAAAACAGCAGCAGCAGCAGCAGCAGCAGCAACTCCCAGAGGAGCTGGCTGCTGAAGATCCGGCGCCCTTTGTTCGTGAGCTAGCAGCAAGAGAGCAGCAGTATGGCCCCAAGCACCCAGCAGTGGCTGAGAGCTGCAGCAACCTGGCGATCCTTTACAACCAGAAGGGTGACTATGCTGCAGCACAGCCACTGTATGAGAGGGCTTTGGCTATCTATGAGGCAATGTATGGTCCCACACACCAGGAGGTGGCTCACACACTGACAGACCTGGCAGTGCTGCATTTGGAGCAGGTGAGATTGGAGACAGTCTGAAGCACCAGAGATGATGAAGCTGATATAAATCAGTCTCATGAAGCTCTCAACTGAAGTTAATTGTACAGCAGCAAACAACCTCGTCTCTTCTGTGTTTGAGCTCGCTAACTGTTCCCATGTCTGAGTGCAGGGCCATGACGCTGTCGGGCGGCCGCTGCTGGAGCGTGCCTTGGCCATCCAAGAGGCAGCCCTGGGTCCCAACCACCCAGATGTTATAGCAATCAGGGACGTGCTGAACAGCGAGTAGACATACACCTGTTGTGTGATGGACAGTAGCAACTGCTGTTGTGGCTGGCTCACATGTTGTTGTTTCCATCCCACTGCACGTGCTGCTGTGTGCATCAGATTCTAGTCGTGTTTCACTCTACACTGTAGCTGCTAGGCTACCAGGCGGTACACTGTAGGAAGTGCGTGTGCCTTTGCTGCTGATCACATGCCATTGAATGGCCACAATGGTTGTGACGCCCGGGCACGCAACATGCTGTCCTGCGATGTAGTTGCTTCATATGCATGTTGTGTTTAGTTGTGATCTCTGAATCCAGTGCAGCTTCAGCACAGCCATGGTCCTATTGTCCAAATCCTCAGGAATGGAGCGTGGGTTTGCGATGTCGTCTTTGGCCCTGAATGCTGCCCATTTCCAGCAGGAAGTCTATGTCTCCAGATTACACCAGATAGCGTGCGTTCAAGCATTTGCCTAGCTGACCTCCTTCAAGACTAGCCTAGCTGAGCATGTGCATGCTGAGAGATGTCTCAGGCAAATAAGCCTTATCTATATATCATATGAGTCTTGCAAGACAATTGTAAGGCTTAGTGCGTCGTCAGTCCACAAGCCCGGATTTTGCTGCTCTACGAGAACCCATGCTAAAGCCTGGTTTCAGTCTGTCTCCCCCCCACTCTCCCCAAATTCCCCATCTCCCTCAAGGAACCAACCTTGCCTTGCTCAGGACAAATTTGATTTAACAAAAGTCAAGACGTATCTCAGTCATACTCCGCTCCGATCCCAGCATACTCTCCCAAGACTGCACAGGCTACCCACACAGTCGCACCTGGCACGGCAGGGAGATAGGGGGTACTCGTCATCGATGTCCATCATCGATTCCCAAGCACAGAATACGGTAGGAATAAGTGTGACCGCGAAAGGTCCCGCCTGCGACAGAAAATAGCTAAGTATGGAGTTTGCTTTTGCTATTGTGGCAGCAGTCGTGGCTGGACCAGCGCTAGCTACTGGAGGGTTTAGCCCATGTGGCAGCTGTGGGGGCACTGCTGCTTTGCAAACAGTGCCAGGGGTGTGGCCTCAGCATTATTACACCTAATACAAAGTACTTCCAAACTGCAAGAGTGCAGCTGTCCTGAAGCAGCGCTGCTACGCCATGGTAGCAAAAACTGATGGCTACCCAGGACAGGCAGGGTGTCTTAAAAGCAGTTGGTGCAGCAGCAAGGAGCCACGCTTGCCCAACAGCAAATAAGGTTCTGTATGTTTCCACACCTTCAGATCAGTTGATGCCAGCCACCAGCAAGCAGCGTATGCAGTGCACAGCAGATAGCGCAACTACAGCATCGTTGACTCCAGCCAGCCAGCAGCAGTGGTCAAGACGTAGCAACATATCAGCATGGGGTATCATCATTTGCAACCACAAACAGCGTTTTGGGCCAAAGGAGCAGTAATAAGAAAGAGGAGGAGACAAGCGCTCTCAGCCCTAGCAAGCACGTATTAATATTATTTGTCTATGTAGGAAATGACATATTCGGTTACCTGCCAGAAACAGTCACACTTTTGCCCACCGATATCGATGATGGACATCGATAGCTTGCAGAATGCATTGAAACGACATAAAATGCCATGTAATATGCACAAGTTATTGATATATGAACATTGGAAGGCTGTAGCAGGCAGTAAACGCAGAAACATCAGCAGATGTTGATAGTCAGTACCGTGCCACTCTCAATAACGACATCGTCATGATCGGATCTGCCAAACTGCCAAATGTTGTATGTGCATTGTATTATGACACTGCTGGAGGTATCGGCTGCTGTTGGCACTCAAGGCTATGAGCGTGGTACTGGCTCTTCGAGGCAAGAGCTCTCGTAAGCACAAAGCAAGGTCAAATAGCAAACGTAAGCTGTGTAGAGCTCGGTATTAAACGTGTCATCGGCTTCAATTCAACGTATGTAAACGCGTTATACCCATATTTCAAACATAGCACCAGCTTACCGATCCTGAGCAAATCTTGATGCTGATAAAGGTAATGGCTGTGATCTGGAGAAAAGTGAAACACCTACAGGTGGCGTGCATGCCCGGCAACGGGCTGCTGATGGGCAGCAGCATCAACATTGTCAGATGCACAGCTGCAGCTGCCTCACAGCTGCATAGGCCAGACAGCAGCCGTCGCGGGTTGTTACACATTGTGCTTGTCAAGCACCGCTGGGCCGGGCAGTTGAGACTAGACCATTATAAGATCATAGGCAAGTTGCTGTCCGCGGCGTGACTTGAATCATGTATCAGTTTGTGCATATAGGTGTCCACATTCCAGACATGGTTTGGGTTGCTAGATGTTGTGTGTGAAGTAGTCTTGACATTGAAGTTCGGCAGTGCAACATACAAGATCCCAATGCCATTGCGTGGTTACCTGCTGTAATGCAAGCAAACTGGACACGTTCCTGCTGCTATTAAAGCCCTGCAGCTGCCATGGAGCGCTTTCTTCTGCATCACAGCTCACCCAGCAGCAGGCAACCAGATGGGTTCCTCAGCAACAGCAGCAGGCGTGCGCTGAC
>JABEVS010000794.1:0-14294 GCA_018290735.1 Coelastrella sp. MACC-549
AGCAGCTAGAGAGCCACTCAGCAAAGTTGCTGGTTGCGTCATATGATTCATTTCATGGTGGTGAAAAGCCAGTTACTTGCTGATTGCTGTTGAGTTGTTTGTGGGTGACTACTGTGCTGGCAGGTGTCGCTAGCTGTTACATTAGCATGACAGCAATGCGATGTACACGATGACATCATTTGAGATGAGATACTGTTGCGATCAGTGTCATGCAGCACATGGGCAGTACATGATCTGCTGATTACATGATGAATATACTGCTAGAGGCACAGCCTTCAGCTTGCTATTGTGCGTATGATGCTGCATGCTTGGAAGATGGCTGGTGAGGTAGCAAGTAAGCACGGTCATGGCAACTGGAGACCTGTTGATTCACTCACTGAGCTGCTATCAACCCGTTTCCGAGCAGCAAATGACCTTGGTAACTAGGCTTGTTACGCCACTGATCATCGGTAACAAGGCCCTAGGTGCTAAGGCCTTAGCATCGGTACTATAACAGTAGCTAAGGGGTTGGCCAACTGCCTTACTAAGGCCTTGGAACTCGCCCTACTAAGGGCTTGGTAGATTCTTGACTAAGGGTAGACCTTAGTAGCGGTGCAGCCTGTGATGGCGACAAGGGGGGGCTTGTCGACTAAGCCCAGAAGGGCTTGTGACTGGCGCAGTATCTTGGTACTATGGGAGCTTAGCACAATTTACCCCTTAGTTCAACAAGGGGGTTGCCCGTGTAGTGCGCATTGATATATTGGCATTCATTATCTCAGTATTCCCCACATCAAACAACTATCAGTCTCACATCTTGCCTGTTGCTATGCCCTTCCCCTTCTTATGCCACATGCAACATTTCTGTGCGAACACAACCACACTTCTTATCCTTATTCTCACTGATATAGCATCTAATCTGGGGGCATTGTACTGTGATTGCACAATTTCAACTCTGCTTCCGGCACTGCATAGTATTGGAATGACATCATCACCTCATGATAATATTGTATCAATACTAGGAGCACAGAACCCCATGTAGCAGTGTCCTTGAGTCATGTATTATTCAATACCTCCCACTACTGCACAACATACATATCGCATTGCGCTTTGCATCATTTTCCCCTCTCATGCTGGGCGATGCTACTCAACTAATAGTTGAAGATGCAGCCTCAACCAGTGGTTAATTGAGGTCGCAACAACAGCATGAGGTATTATCCAGCACAATCCTATCTTTTCACCTGTCGACAGCTCCATGCAATTGTGTTGTCATCCGTTCTCTCACCTCACATTACACTTTCATTGCTGCAGCATCAATTACTGGTGCAGTAGCTGTGCCTGTTAACAGACATTGGTCAGCTTCACAGGGTTACTGAGCACCATTCGCAACGTGTGGGAGACACTACCTCATTCCAACGTCAGCAGCGCCACATGTAGGGCTACATACCAACAATCTCAACTCCACCATAAGGTACAATGGTTGCAAGCTTCTGTCCTGTAGGTACAGATCTTGCTATCACAGTGTAACAATCCCTTCACCCAGCCCACCCTGTGCAGTTGTGTACAACTCACTTCCCTCCAACCACCCACAATGTTCCCTGTCTCAATAACATCTTACATGCGTATCTTGGACTGGTACATTGTAACTTGAAAGCATTGACTGCTGCTGTTGGACATACATGATACACAAGCTGCCCGCAGGTCCACATTCTAGACCCGTGTGTAATCATTGGCCCAAATCCATTCTATACTGGATGCAAACTACAACAGATAGAAGTGTACAACAGCATTGATCAATATAACTGTAAGTGTACATCAAATAGGTTTTGTCCATTAACCCACAAGTCACTCTGCCATTCAGCTTGCAAGACTGCTCCAGGGATCATCATGGGACACCAAGTTGATCACAGTGTATACGTCTCAATTGGACATGTCAATGTGTTCTGCAGCGCAACCCACTCAGTGCCTTTGTCCACATGATCTGCAACAACTACCACCTGCTAGTCATTGCATCACATCAACACACATCACACTGTCCACGTACCACAATTTCTGTTCAGAGATAGCTGGCAATGCTTGCATGGTTAAGGTCAGTGCACAGATCTGGGAGGCGATCTACAATCTGCACAGCTGCACTTGGCCTATGCATGCCAGCATCTCCTGCCTTTGGCAGAATTTCTTACTGAAACACTGCATTCACAGTATGATACTGTTGGAACAATGTCAACAATGCATGCACAAAATTCTGGGTCACACTAACCTGTCCCTACACCTGACAGCAGATGTGTAAGGGCTGCTGTCATTCTCCCCAACTCAATCACATGAAACGAGGCTAATCCCACAGAAGGGGGTGCTGCAGATCCCAACTACACTCTTGTCAAAGATAATTGCCATGATCGGAGTATGTCAACACCTCCAACAAGCTGCTGCACAACCAGATGCCTTCAATAATCTGCTGCGCAACCAAATCTCCAATGAAATGATCCATCAATCCATCATGTGGTGCAAAGGTGGTGTAGATGGCACCCTTTGCATTGCTGTCAGATTATTAACTGCATCACTAACTCTGTGGATCGCACAAAGTGGATCGCACAAAGTAAGTGCAAAGAAGAATGCAACAACTGATCAGTTCCGATCCTTTATAACCAACAATACGATCATAACTAAGAGCAAAGTCCAGGGAATCCAACTCTGTTCAAGCAGAACAGCATGCAGTCAATGTATCAAAGAACCCGCAGAAGGCGAGGACAAGGCCATAAAGAGAATGGATAGGCTTGACTTTGCGGCAAATATGCAGAGCATCAAAAGGACTGTACATTTACATGAAAGGCAGATGGCTTACCACTCAGTCAAACAGTGTTGCATGTATACACAGGTCCACCTTCTTGAACAATGTCACATTAGCAAGGTACAGAGGGGCCGGCACGGAATTTCCTGGTGACCAGTGTCAACAAGCTCACAACACAGACAGATTCAATTGCAGTGAAGCTGCCATGGCCAAGATTAGCCTGTTGGCAAGCCCACCTGAGGTGCCTCTGCCACTGAGCTGTGATCATCAGCTTTGTTTGATGCCAGGTCTCAACTTGAATGCACGCCTCGAGTCTGCAAGCTAGATGATACAGAGACACCATGTCTCCCAGGCTGGTCGTGGTCAACTTGACTTCAAACCGCGGCCGCCGCGGGAGGGCTGAATCTTCATGCATAGGGGACTTACTTTCCTCCAGTCCTGAGAGTATTCTCAACTTGATCAAAAAGCTGCAAGCAACATCAGACAAATGCAGCAGCAGCAAAGCTACAATGACCGCTACAGCACCATCTTCAATTTTGCCAGAATGCAGCAGTCAAGTTATGCTGTAACAGCAGGCACTGTAGCTGTTGCTGTGTGACAGCCAGAGATGGGAGATAACCGCTGGCTTTCATTTGCAATGACGTTCAGGCAATACTCTAGTCCCCCCCCCCCCGGGGAGCATCACCAAGGCCACCTTTGCTGGTACGTGATAACGGAGCTGTCCAATCTCAACTGACAGAGCACAACTCACCCCTTGGCCACCCTGAGTGTCTGCAAAGACGGTCTGAGCGCCAACACCAGCAGCATTGTCTGTTGTCCGCAGTTTTGCCCCACTGTTTGTTGCCCGCTGTACAGCATCAACAGTAGCCAGCTCACTCCTCAGTGAATTAGATAATGTGTATGGCAGGGCTTCTGCAGATGCGCCACCAGCACCACCACCGCCAGCACCGTTTTGGAGTAACTTCCTGTGACGATTAGGTGTGGCTGTCAGCCCAGTGTCCTCATCTAGCTGGGGGTAACAGTAAAGAGCAGCAGATTATATTAGTCGACTTGGCTGGCTATTTTTGCTGAAAATATCTGCCTAATGCCATGCAGTGAGTTCCCAGCCCTGACATGTATTGTAGACGTTGGAAGCCATTAATCATTTATAGACCATCATCCTCTTGTGATAAAATCTTCTCAGACATGATAATACACAGATGTTCTTGTTACAGGCACTGCAGAAGCAGCACTTGAAACGGTGTTGACCGAACACACTCACCTTCCAAGCAGCATTTGGGCCAGAAACTGTTCCTGCAATGTTGCCAGCTGCACCAATGCCTACAACAGCAAACAGCAGTGCCATGCTTAGATTGCCAAAACAGTTCAAAACTAATTTCTGGTGTTATGACCGACAGTTGCACACACTCATCCACCACTGGGCTGTACCACACACTACTGTGCATACACGCATGCGTTGCACAGGGACCAAGATTGACACAGCATTGAGTTGACTCGTCGCTAAAAGAGCATCATGGCCTTATAAATCTCTCAAACACAGCAAAAAAAGACGTCCACCACGAAATGCAAGTGCTTTGCACGACTATATATCTGCAGTCCAACAGCATGCGATCTGGTGTCCTCACCTCCGAGTACACCGTTGCTGCCGAGCAAGGATGCTATTGCAAGCAGCAAAACAATTTGTGAAAGTAGCGAGCGTCCCATAGTGACCTTTACTATTGATTAGGGGCAAGTGGTCAATAAAGGTTAGTTTGAGGTTAACTTGTAAGATCAATTGATCAACGTTGGCAGCAACCGATCCACTGAATTGGCAAGCGATTTGTGACGCATGGCATATATAAGTTCACTAAGATCTAAGGAGCAACAGCAGAGCTAAAGGTAGGCACGTGCACGTGTAATCGCTGATCATAATGGCGCGTGATGCAAACCGACCAGCGGATGACAAGCTCAGCCAGAAGCTGTCCCATGACACGTCTGTCGTCGAACAGAATCTCTTGTCCAGCTTAATTTTCTTATCTACAGTTTCTTGCTGGATAACAACAGCACATGCAGATGCATCGCCGGGAAACGATCATCTATCGCAGATATCGACTACTTTGTGGTTCATGCACTAATCATAATCTCAAAATATTATGCGACTAATTATGCAAAGGCAGGTGACGTTGTTTGCATGACGCTTCCGCGTGTACGATATCTGGTTTGCTTATTTTGCTCACAACAGGCGTATGCTACGCTTTATCAGGCAATTTGATTGGTTTTACATTAACTTACCTGTTTGATTGCGTGTTAGTACAGATTGGACTGTGCTGCTGGGCAGATTGCCGTTTGTGTAGTAGAAATAGGGCTATGCAATATTGTGAACATTGGTTGAACTGGGAAATGAACTGTCAAGCCGTGTGTTTGATTAGTATAGCAGTTTGATTAGTATCTGTCCTGTATCAACAACTAAGCTACATCAGTACATAATATGGGAAATCTCTGTGTCTGTAACAAGGGCTTGGTCTCCTGATGACCAGCCAGCTCTGCTGCTCAGGTCTCAGTATAGTCAGGCCAGTACTGCCCCGGCCAAAGGTCAACCTGGTTGACCAATGACACTCACTGTCTCACACCCAGCTAGGACAACACTGTCCAACAATCCACCATCCAGCCATGCAGACTGCAATGACCAGTGGGTATTTGCCCTACCCAATCCCCACACCCCAGCAACCTTCCTCCGCTTGCAGGCATCAACTATGTGCACAGACAGACGCAACATGTATGCCAAGCAAGCTTCAGCATGGAAGGCACATGTCATGACAACCAGCACATTGGTCTGGCACAGGCATATAAGCAACTGAGTGCGACCTGTATATCCGCCAGCAATGACCACACAGAGTCGTGCACACACACACCAAGCCTGTGCATCACCGACCTTTCTGGGCCTTGCGGCCGGAAAGGGTTCTTCTTCTTCTTCTTCTTCACCGACCTTTCTGCTGACACTGTATGTGTATGTAGTATATACAGGTATATATGGTAATGTATGCCACACAATGTACTTCGAAATTGCAGGTCAGCTTGTGCAATGTTGCATAACTTTTTGAGCCTCACAGTGTGTAGGTATTCATCAGTCTGGTAACAGGTTATTGTTCAATGTATTACCAGCACAAGTAGTACCTTTTCCTTCCAATTCTTCCACTGGCATTGGCAGGATTGATGTTTCTCACCTCCCTCTCTGTTATTGTTGCCTTATCACTGTGCCACAGTGAGATGTGGAATTTCCACCACAAATATGGCATTTGTGACTATTACTACCACCACCACCATCACCACCACCACCACCACCACCACCACCACCACTACTACTACTACTACAAGTTACCTCAAGGGTTTCCACCCGCAAGGAGCCAGCTGATGGCTCATGGGGGGGCGCACACACAGAAAAAGCATATGTCACTGAAAGCACCATATATTTTGTGATGCTCAGAGCCCCTTTTTCCAACAATTGTACCAAAGAGTGTATAGCATGCGCAGCTATCACCTGCTCAGAAATGTTGCGCTTGTCTACCACCATTACTCTGCTTCCCTTTTTGCCAAAACTACATGGTTGGTGTCAGCCTTGAGAGTCCTCTTCAGATCATCATATAAACCAAGCGCACTGCATCATGCGGATGGCAAATGTATCACCTCATCTGAAGCGTACTTCTCCAATATGCTGTGCTTTGCCAGTACATGTGCAATACTGACATGTAGTACACTAAACTTCAATTATGACAGCTTCGATGTTTTTACAGAGCATGCAACTCTGTCCCATTCCTTCCACTCATCATCAGTCATGAACGGTACTATCATGATGATTACCTTCCACAATGTCAGAGAAAGACCAATTCTTCCCTTACTGTGGAACCATTACGGCCAGAAAAAATGAAATGGCCAACCTCTACTTTCTCTTTTGCAGAGATGACAGATACTGAATCATCAATCAGTTTGCTTCTGCAGCAAATCAAATCAAACATGAGCCAGCATATCTGGCTTACGAATGCAATTGGATAAAGAATACCACACTGAATGTCACATTCGAAGTATACCATACACTCATTCCCAGCTGCCTTTCCCTGCTACAAGTGTTGCGCACTTGCATTGCCAACTTGCACATCATACACATCCACAATTGCAGCATCTTGCCAAGTGCCAATAATGCAGTACTGTCTCTGCACTCGTTCGCAGGATTGGATTTATTCATCCTACAAATTTCAACTGATACCCACTCATAGCAAACTGTCCAATCATCCATTCCTATCCGTACTATCCTACAATTCCCTCCCCTCTCTGGTTTGCTGGAAGCCCTAACTTCCCTGCTCCAGAGAGTACACTAGATCAGTTATCAAACCTCCACATTGTGGTGTGCTTCAGTGATTACCTTGGTATTTGAACTCTCCCCTCTGCATCATTACTTTCCACACCTACTTATCACGCTTGCCACTGATTGATCAACGGCCACTTCTGACACCAAACTCCACCTGATCAAACAACTGCAAGAAATACATGCATTATGATGTTGACACAACATCCTCAGCAACATATCGTCTGGTGGACTGATTCCCAACAATGTGCACTGTTGCTCACACCAGGTGGTAATAGTTGTGTATTGCAGCGGCAGAGAGCAGGAAATGCAGGGATAATACAGGATCACTTCAGCTTAAAAAAAGCACAACTCACCCCTTGTGAACCCTGGCTGTTGGTGAACACTGTAGTTGAACCAGCATTAGCAGCATTAGCAGTGGAAGACCCTTGTGCTCCTGCATTGGCTGCCTTCTGAATAATGTCAGCAGTAGCCTCCTCACTCCTGAGGGTGTTGGTGGCAGCTTTTGCACCTGAGAGTCCTACAGTTGCACTGGCACCACCACTGCCACCACCAGCACTGCCACCATTACTACCACCACCAGTGCTCCCACTACCACCACCACCACCACCAGCCTGCAGTAGCTTCTTGCCAGAGCGTACTGTATTCTCTACCTGGTCAAACAGCTGCACAGCAGCAAACAGCAGCAGCATGAAATGAAACAACATTGAAGTTGATATGACGTTACATCCAACTCGTACATCCAACTCGTACAAAGAGGACTGTAACAGCAAGTTTAATGCAGCTGGCTGACCACATGTAGAAGATAAAACTCCATACCTGATAATATGTAGCTGAGAGCTAGTGTGCACCAGTGGCCCTGAGGACCCTGGCTGAATTATATATGCTTCTCACCAAAAAGGACAGCACAACCCAGACTTTCTGGGAGAGCACATCGCTTGAGCACATAGTACAACCATTCTACCAGAGGAGTGTTTTGAACCCCGTTCATACACTTATATCAATACAATTCTGATGACATCACAACTTGTGCAACTCACCCCTTGTGAACCCTGGCTGTTGGTGAACACTGTGGTGGACCCAGCATTGGCAGCTTTAGCAGTGGAAGCACCTTTTGCTCCCGCATTGGTTGCCTTCTGAATTTTGTCAGCAGTAGCCTGCTCACTCCTGAGGGTGTTGGTGGCAATTTTGTTCCCTGAGAGTCCTGCGGTTGCACTGGCACCACCACTGCCACCACCACCAGTGCTCCCACTACCACCACCAGCACCACCAGCCTGCAGTAGCTTCTTGCCAGAGCGTACTGTATTCTCTACCTGGTCAAACAGCTGCACAGCAGCAAACAGCAACAGCATTGACATCACTGCATCAGGATTGTGCAGAGGAGGATTGTGACAGCAAGCTTGATGGCACTTAAACAGAAAACAATATTTTATACCTGATGGTATGGTGCTGAGAATCAATGTGCATCATTGGACCTTGGCCATTGGCTGGATGTATGCTTATCTACAAGGAGAGAGCACAAGTCAACCTTTTGGAGCACAAAGCTTGAGCACGTAGTGCGCCATTCCTACCGCATACGTGTTTGACCAAGTTGTTCTTTAATTTGCATCAGTTCAGAGTTTGATGACATCAGAACTTGTGCAACTCACCCCTTGTGAACCCTGGCTGTTGGTGAACACTGTAGTTGAACCAGCATTAGCAGCATTAGCAGTGGAAGACCCTTGTGCTCCTGCATTGGCTGCCTTCTGAATAATGTCAGCAGTAGCCTCCTCACTCCTGAGGGTGTTGGTGGCAGCTTTTGCACCTGAGAGTCCTACAGTTGCACTGGCACCACCACTGGCACCACCAGCACTGCCACCATTACTACCACCACCAGTGCTCCCACTACCACCACCACCACCACCAGCCTGCAGTAGCTTCTTGCCAGAGCGTACTGTATTCTCTACCTGGTCAAACAGCTGCACAGCAGCAAACAGCAGCAGCATGAAATGAAACAACATTGAAGTTGATATGACGTTACATCCAACTCGTACATCCAACTCGTACAAAGAGGACTGTAACAGCAAGTTTAATGCAGCTGGCTGACCACATGTAGAAGATAAAACTCCATACCTGATAATATGTAGCTGAGAGCTAGTGTGCACCAGTGGCCCTGAGGACCCTGGCTGAATTATATATGCTTCTCACCAAAAAGGACAGCACAACCCAGACTTTCTGGGAGAGCACATCGCTTGAGCACATAGTACAACCATTCTACCAGAGGAGTGTTTTGAACCCCGTTCATACACTTATATCAATACAATTCTGATGACATCACAACTTGTGCAACTCACCCCTTGTGAACCCTGGCTGTTGGTGAACACTGTGGTGGACCCAGCATTGGCAGCTTTAGCAGTGGAGGCACCTTTTGCTCCCGCATTGGTTGCCTTCTGAATTTTGTCAGCAGTAGCCTGCTCACTCCTGAGGGTGTTGGTGGCAATTTTGTTCCCTGAGAGTCCTGCGGTTGCACTGGCACCACCACTGCCACCACCACCAGTGCCGCCACTACCACTACCACCACCAGCCTGCAGTAGCTTCTTGCCGGAGCGAACTGTATTCTCTACCTGGTCAGAAAACGGCAGATTGAAAACACACCAAAAGATGGGAACCACCAGCATAAAGCGTAGTATATACACAGTATGCAGGTTTAGAATACTAGACCACTGGAGGCCACCATTCCATGAGTTCGCAAGCTCATAAGTCCCACCCAACTCCCACCCAAGCTGCTGAGTCCAACCCGAATCCCATTCAATTGGGCTTAGAGTATACCGATGAGAACTCTGCAAATGTAGCAGTCTTAGCAACTCCTCGGAACGTGTAGGTTTGCACGCACTCCTTCCAGCAGCAGCTGTCACCTATGTCAGTGGTTTGCGTTATAGAATAGCTGCAGATAATACCATCGACGGCCATCCATAAATTCCCGTGGCACACCGCAAACAGTGCGCATGCTATATAGCTGTCACTATTGATTGAGATAGCGTTCCAATCAATATATCTGCTGGTTACATTGCTGTGGGGTTGCATGTGATGTGGAGCTTTCTACCGCAGGAGCGCTTCTTGTGGTCCCGAAGTTTGCTGCACAAGCGGTTGCATCAGACCTGCCTACCTTGCTCCTTACAGTATTTGCATCCCTTGAAGCTGTCACAGTATCCTGTTTCAACATCCTTCTGTGCTGACCTGCGCATGCATGGCCCCAAACATAGACGTTTGATCTATCGCGTAATCATGCATGGCCAGGGACCACAAGTTACACCCAGGAGAGGCCACTTGCAGGTTTAAACAGCACACGACCATGACAGAAGCATTAGTGAGTTCAATTAGATACACCATAATGTACGACGAGAGACCATTAACGCCACTGCTGTATACTGCAGCCGTATCAACCGAGGATGCGTACCTAGCGCATGGCCTTCACCCACGACTAGGCATGCAATAAAGAAAGCCACCAAACAGTGCAATCTGCAGTTCCCCATACTGCAACGATCTATCTGACTGAGCACTTGCTACTATACGCCGACAGCAGGGTTACAATCTACGATTGTGGTGACCGCAATCCAGAACGATGCTGCTGTTCGGCAAATCTCACACAAGCTAGCTGTTGGACGCATCCAAACCTTGATATGCTGTGAGTTAGCCCAGCTGTGACCACGATGATGCAGCCGGTTGTTGAGCATGATGCAGCGACGTCATATGACGGATCAGGTGCGCACCTGCAGCTGCAGGTGATGCGTAGATACCACCGAGCGCGCGCGACTAGGTGATTGCCACAAGCACTTTCCAGTGGTCAGGTTGGCTCGTACGATGCGTATGTCAGGTGCATTCCATCCTTCAACGTCTGCACTGCCAGCTGGCAACATGTGCATTAATGCAGACGACATTGTAGCTACCTCATAGGCTCGCGGTTAAGACACGCTGGGTACATGTCTTGACGGTCCGACAAGCCACATAAGTTGGTTCCTGCGGATTTCTCAGGCGCTGGGCCTTTACGGTGATGAGCGTGCCTCTTATGAGTGATCACACATAGCTACATGTAAGCCGCTCAGGCTGGCAGAGAACTTCAGCAGCATTCCAGGCTAGACTACATAAAAAATGGTTTAAGCTTCAGAGGTCTTGGGCATCCTGAGGGTGAGAGCCCTATCACACAATTTTTTTTTGTCTGAACACACGCCGGGCCAGTGCTCTGGCCTCTTAAGCCCCGCAGACTGCTGGAGCCAGGTAGGTTCCCATTTTTCCGTGCCCACCAAGCATGTGTGATTAGCGCCACCTGAGGGTGGTCTAATCTGGGTGTGCCAGTGTGGCTGAGCCACCAAGTACATATTCCCAAAGGCCTTGCGGCCGGAAAGGGTTTTTCTTCTTCTAATAGCGCCACCTGAGAGGCTTATTGGAGAAACCACTAGCCCATCCCAAGGTCATCTTCCCAACCGGGGCCCAGAGAGACAGCCCAGCACAAGGGCCGGTTTTGTTTTGTGTCTGTTACAAGGGGGTGGTCTCCTGATGACCAGCCAACTCTGCTGCTTAGGTCTCAGTACTGTCAGGCCGGGTTTTGTTTTGTGTTTGTTACAAGGGGGTGGTCTCCTGAGGACCAGCCAGCTCTGCTGCTCAGGTCTCAGTACTGTCAGGCCAGTACTGCCCCGGCCAAAGTTCGACCAGGTTGACCAATGACACTCACTGTCTCACACCCAGCTAGGACAACACTGTTCAAAAATCCACCATCCAGCCATGCAGACTGCAATGACCAGTGGGTACTTGGCCTACCCAATCCCCACACCCCAGCAACCTTCCGCCAATTGCAGGCATCGAGTATGTGCACAGACAGATGCAACATGTATGCCAAGCAAGCTGCAGCATGGAAGGCACATGTCATCACAAGCAGCACATTGATCTGGCACAGGCATATAAGCAACTGAGTGCCACCTGTATATCCGCCAGCAATTACCACACAGAGTCATGCACATACACACCAAGCCTGTGCATCACCGACCTTTTGTCGGCTGACCACTGGCCCTACTATCCACATTCACTACCAGTACATGCAAGGCATATGAAGCAAGGCAGCAAGTGTAGATGGACTCTACAGCCAGTGATGGCTGTGGCAGCGCATGTTACGGCGCTCAAGGGTGACCTGCTCGGTTACACAACACACACACTAAGACTGCAACTGGTGCCTGGGAGCCAAGCAGACAGAATCACTATCATCAAGGTGGTGACACCGCCACACGGCTGGGGCAAGTATATTTTAGCCCAACTATCGATCACTCCCAACGCGATGGGACGTTGGTAAGGGCGCCCAGAGAACTGAGGAATCCGCCCCGGTTCAGGATCGAACTCGTGTCCTTTTTAAGACACCTTTTCAAGTCGACCATCATAACCAGTAGACCACGTGTTTACTGTCCCGCCAGACAGTACTCAGTGACAATTGTACTTGCAAGTGACTTCAGCCCACCTCCCGTGTAACAAAATCATCATCATCACCATGCATTGCGGCGTGAGTGGCCTGTGCCAGACCAATGTGCTGCTTGTGATGACATGTGCCTTCCATGCTGAAGCTTGCTTGGCATACATGTTGCATCTGTCTATGCACATACTTGATGCCTGCAATTGGAGGAAGGTTGCTGGGGTGTGGGGATTGGGTAGGCCAAACACCCACTGGCCATCGCAGTCTGCATGGCTGGATGGTGGATTGTTGGACAGTGTTGTCCTAGCTGGGTGTGAGACAGTGAGTGCCATTGGTCAACCTGGTTGACCTTTGGCCGGGGCAGTACTGGCCTGACAGTACTGAGACCTGAGCAGCAGAGCTGGCTGGTCCTCAGGAGACCACCCCCTTGTAACAGACACAAAACAAAAACAAGGTTGGTGCTGTCTGGGGCTGGGACAGGCCTGTAGGTGGGCAGGCATCGAGTCGTGGAGAGCGTCATGGACAGGCAAGTAGGCTATTCAGCTTGTGCATGTGGCATCCACCGCTTGTGCATGCCGGCAGCAGTATCGCTCTGCATGGGCAGCTTCTGCTTGTTTTAATATTGCATGCATGTTGTGTTCATGGTGGACCGTTTCACGGGTGTGAGGAACTGGAGCAGGTCAATACTCACTGGCCATTACAGTTGCATGGCTCAGACGGTGGAGCGCAGGACAGCAATGTCCTAGCGGCTGCTAGTGTATGTTGGTTGTACTTGCGGTACTTGAGGCTGGGTGATTCCAGTCAATGATTGGAGACCGCCTCCCGTGTAACAAAATCATCATCATCATCATCATCATCAAACAAGAAAAACCTTCCTGCCACTACTTGCAACTGTCTCACTGATTAGGATGACAGAATGAACAAAAATAATTCAACGGCGTGTTTCTGCAATGTCATGAGATGCTGAGGGGCGCTGTCATGAGATGCTGAGGGGCGCTGTCACTAGGCCGAATCGGACTTCCCTGCCCGCGCTCAAATAGGCTGTGCCCAACAATCAATTTGCTAGGTCAGAATGGTTGTATCTTTTCATTTTTGCAGGGTGACAGCAAGCTCTGTGGGCAAGGTGGTCTACCTGGCACAACAACAGCTGGGTACTGGTCTTAAAATCAGATGCGCCATTTGACATGCATCGCCCTAACATTGCAGCAGGTACATGAGTTGTACAGCCTGGAGAGAAGGCAGAGCAGTGTAAATTTTAGTCCTTGCTGCGATCTGGCATTGCCGTCCAAGTTGACATCCTTGTGCATCCATATGGCACTGCATGTCGGACATGAGAGTCAGCATATCCTTGTATGTACAAGGAAAAGAGACGTGTACTTGCCTGTGCTTGATGGTTATGCATTATGTCTCTAGCTTACATGATGTATCTGCACCACACTGCCAAGCTGGTAAAGCAGTTGATTTGGCATCTCACTCTGACAAAATGTACACAGTAGTACACTTGACAGGTATGATCTACATATCAGTATTCAGCATATGATAGTAGGTTACATTGTCAGGAATGATTGGACCATTTACCAGTCATTGTGAATCTACAGATTGCCCAAGTCTTCAGCAATCATATACCCATGTATAGCTGACAGAATGACAGAGTATGCATGGTATTCATCAGGCAGTTGTGTGGCCAGTACTGCACAAGTACTCTTGGCTTCCAAAGAGACCTTTCATATTAAGATGACCACGTTGTTTATGTAATG
>JABEVS010000079.1:0-76199 GCA_018290735.1 Coelastrella sp. MACC-549
TCTGCTGCTCAGGTCTCAGTACTGTCAGGCCAGTACTGCCCCGGCCAAAGGTCAACCAGGTTGACCAATGACACTCACTGTCTCACACCCAGCTAGGACAACACTGTCCAACAATCCACCATCCAGCTATGCAGACTGCAATGATCAGTGGGTAATTGGCCTACCCAATCCCCACACCCCAGCAACCTTCCTCCCATTGCAGGCATCAAGTATGTGCTGTGACACAAAGAGCATCCAGTCCCTCAATACAACATGGCTGCAATTGACAGCCAGCTACAGCTGCATAAAACATGCTGTTTTTGTTAGCCATGTGGCCACTATTTGTACCCCAATAGACATTCTCATGGTGAAATAATGGGTGGCTGTCATGACCGCCATCTCTACCAGAACCTTCATGGTGCACTTGTCGGTTGCTGTGAATCCATCCTCTGTGAGCATCAGGTAGGTACAACACCTACACGAAACGCAACTGAGGTCTACTTGGAGCTGCTGTCGGCTTGCCGTGTTGCCTCTGCCACTTCTGCTGCTGCTGGAACACCTTCAGGGCCGCCGTTTCCATTGCCACTCGCTGCTGCTACTTGCAGGTCAGTTTCAGCTGCCAGGGCGGCTGCTGCTGCTGCTGCTGCTTCTGCTGCGGCGTTCTTGGCTTCCGCTTGCCGGATGGCTTGTCGTAGGCCAAGGACTGCAGTCAGCAAGATCATTAAGCAACAGCAAGAAGATCATGATGAAATGTATCATACAACCACGTTTGTTGGAGGGTGGCATATGCATGATAAAAACCATTGTAGCTTGCTGCAGCGCTGCGTGGCTGGACACAGCTAGAAGAACCTCCCACCTCCCACGTTGACATGACATGATGGATCACCACAACAAACCAGAAAACATAAACTGTGCAAGCAGACCAGGCTGCAGATGGCTGCAATGCACTGGGGACATCAGCAGCCACTCTTTTGCCATGTGCCTGCATGAGTTTGCAACTAACATGTAGTAGCTGCATTCCTGATGTGTGTGCTGTCACGTTTGACCATATTATGGCTGAGGGCATGTACTGGATTCTGGCAGGGGGTGCATGCTGCTGTTGAGGGAACCAGCCTGAGTCACATGCCAACAGAAAGTCGGCCTTTTGCACATGCTATATCCTGCTGTGAACCAGCTAATGATTCTATATTACCTGGTACATCAAACCATACTATGGCTATATAATACTATACCGTTATATATCATATGATATCGTGTGCATGGTGTATGTCCTACACATCCCTGCTGAGCCTTCAATGCCATAGTGCTGCAGCTGTGTATGACCTACATCCACACGACATGCATGATACTCTGTATATAAGGGACTGCAGGACTGCTTTGCCACAAGCAATATGTGCAACTGTCACTTGGAATAGTTCCAGTTCACCCACCTATGAATAAATTGGTCACAGTGAGCAAGGACTCTGCACTGCCATGTAGCCAGTCAACGTTCGCAAGGGAAGTGCCATAATGGGTCTTTGCTGCATTGCATGACAATGCAGTTCTAAACATGAGTGCCAGCCTATTATTGACGAGGCTGAATAGGAGCCTGTGACTGCAGCAGCAACTGTTTCAGATTCTTGCTCATTAAGCCTGCACCAACAGGTACAACACATGACGGCCAAGGAGCTTACATGACCAACATGCAGCGCAACATGAATGGAGTGAAGTACTGGGAACTGTATCAGCAGTGTGGTTTACCGTAGATGCCAGCGGGAATTGTGGCTCCGACAAATACCAGCAGGAAGTAAAATCCAAACAACATGAGACGAGGGGCTTGGCCTGAGCGGGTTAGGTAGAACAGAAACGCCAGGTAGGGAAACAGACTGAAAGCAAACAGCTGGGATGCTAAACTCTGCACACAGCAGCAACCAACAGTAGGTATAACTGCCCCTGTTGGTGGAGGAAAGCAAGGTGCCATCAGAGTGAAGTGGCTGCAATGTTGGGCATGTTTTGATAACACAAGAACATATGGATTGCGAACAGGACCAATGCCATGCATGCAAGAAGCATTACCTGGCCATCTATCTGGGTGCCCCATGCTTGATCAAACGGAGTTATCCTGGCTATGTGCGAGCACCGCTGATGGCTTGTTGGGCGCGAAGTCTGGATGGGCAGATGACTGATAGGCTGTGCAGGCGATATGTATGGTGCAGGTGCTAGCTGACGGCCTGCTGGGCGCGATGATCTACATACAGATGCCAGTGGTGCTGTACGACCCAATGCACGCGGCTGCTGGGCCTTCTGTTGGAGCATCATGGCCTGGCTAAAGGTGGGCAGAGGCAAGTATGGAATATAACAACCCGGAATAAGCAAAACAAGTTACCATCGTTAAGATAGATAGGAAGCCGCGAGCAGAATGACGTCTACCCACCTGCTGACAGAAGGCAAGACGGGACATAGGGGCAAAAGTGCCCATGATCTCCCGGGAAGGGCGCTGGAATCCTTCATATAAAGTCTGTAGATTGTGTAATAGTAGATTCAGCAACATGCTGGCACGCGCGGCCTCGTTGTTGGCCAGCAGTGCCCAGCAACTCCCAGCGGTATGTCACGCGCTACGACGCTGAACTGAATGATATGCTATGCAAGTACTTAACTTCTGGTACCTCGTGCAGGCTTTCGCCGTTCGCGGTTATGCAGCAGCTGCACAGCAGATCAAACTCGTAAGTATGGACGCATAGGACGGCCAAGCAGTGTGCTGACCCCCTGATCACTTAGGTGTTGCAGCATAGTTTTCATCTATAGCCGTGCGATGCAGTCAATGGCAAGGGCGGGCCCCTATTTGGCCCTCGAAGTATTCACTTCAGCTGTTGCTCTATCAACGACCCTATATGCGTCTTTATCTCGCAGCCGGATCCACCTATCAGCTTAAGCGGCACATCAGCATCTATTGCCAGTCTAACATGGTCTGTAGCGGCCAAGGAGAAGCAGCTGGAGAAGGTTCAAGATGAGCTACATCAGGTGCGCACCTGAGCAGCTGCAGCAGCTCAAGCAGCTGTGATGCTTACTAGCAACAGATCTGTAGGACAGTGCTTGTCGACAGCAATAAAACCTTGCTAATATGGCTT
Organism: Coelastrella sp. MACC-549; assembly: GCA_018290735.1. Lineage (NCBI taxonomy): Eukaryota > Viridiplantae > Chlorophyta > Chlorophyceae > Sphaeropleales > Scenedesmaceae > Coelastrella > Coelastrella sp. MACC-549. The sequence goes on from JABEVS010000079.1 coordinate 3,087, forward strand.
CAGAGGCAACATGAGCAGCTTTGTTGGGATGAATGGCTGGTTGTTGAAATTTGTGCATTTGGTCAATCTAAGCAGTGGCCAGCAACCTCTTTGCTGCTGTTTGGGAGCCAACCTTGGCAGCTTTATTTGGTATGCTTGCGACTTGATCAGCTCCCTGCTGCAGACCAGTTAATTGCTAAACGCATTGAGTAGTGGTTTGCTCCAGCTTGCACCCAACTCGCTCACTGCAGCTGGCGGGGGATGATTTACCAGCCAGCAGCAGTATGTATTGCGTGATAACACAGCTACAATGTCGACGCAATCAGTTTCAAGATATCATCTACACCCTACATATGACCCTCAAATGCCAGTCGCCAGCATGGCAGTGACCTAACAGCAGTTGGGCGCGTATCAATCTATATTCTGCAGATGGTCCAAGCGTTCAAGGAGCTGCCTGAGCTGGCTCGTGTGGCAGTGGACCCTTTTCTGCCTGTGAGGAGCAAGACCAACATTGTGAATGCCATCCTGAAGGACTCGGGAGCAACAGAAATTACCAAGCGCCTGTTTGGTACGTCAAGCCAGATGTGGCTTGCTCTCAGTCCGTCACCTAACAGCCTCAAAAGCTTCCAGCACTAGAACTGCTCAATGCTGTTGACACTATCATACCTTCTAAAATGGAATGCACAAGAAGTGGCAACTGCGTACTGAAGACTTTACCTTGCTGCACCTGCAACACACAACACGAATCAAGGTGACTGGCTTTCTGAGCGGCATGAAGCTGTCATGCCATGGAAACCAGTCACCTTGACTTGTATTGTGTTCTTTAGCCGCTGTGCGCTGACAGTGCATGTTGAAGACATGTCGAAGGCTGCGCCGACTCTGCACATCACAATGTAGGGCAGTTGACAATCAACCTTTGGCATATGCAAATCAGAAGTGTTCATGCCTGTGCGTGTATCTGTCTGTAGCTGCACTTGCTGAGGAGAACGCCCTTGCAGCTACTCTCCAAGTGGCGTCTGCTTATGATGAGCTCATGCTGGCGTACAGGAAAGAGGTGCACTGTAACATCATCACAGCAGAGGTGAGCTGGGCCAACAGCAACAATTCCCATTGGCGCCATGCAGCAAGCGCAGCAGTGCTGGCACCGGCCTTGGCGCTGCTGGTGCTATTGTGAGTGTCAGTCAGAAGCAGCAGTTGCTGCCCAAGCAGTGGGCATTATGATGTGATCAGCAAGTTTTGTTGCACATCACAACTTTCTAAGGACATGCTGTTCCACTGCCTCTTGCAGCCCATGGATAAACTGGAACGCATTGAGATGCGCAAGCAGGCAGAGAAGTTTGTTGAGCCAGGGTTCAAGCTGGTTATGCAGGTGGGTTTTGGCAACAGTGCCACACAGAATGAGCAGCATCCAGGGCGATAACATAGCTAGCCTTGTCGAGCAGCATTCTGTGCAGTAGAAAGGACCTGTTCTGTCAAGTGCTTTGTCTGCCTGCCGCAAAGGATATTGTGAAAAATGTAGATGCTGCAGCAAAAGTCTGGATATGTTGTGCTGGGAGCAGCTTCGCCTCGCTGGATCGCTACAACACACCTTACAGCTATCACGCCCCAGATGCACGTGCTGCGACTGTCTCGCATCATGGGCAGTGCAGGGTGTATGTTGTGTGCCCTTCTGTCACAGTACCAACCAGTATCATTCTTGTACTGCTGTAATAGATCATGACACACTTACTGCTGTTGTGGCTCATGCTTTACAGGAGAAGGTTGACAAGAAGCTGCTGGGTGGGTTCGTCCTGGAATTTGAGGACCGCCTTGTTGACATGAGCGTGAGCAAGAAGCTTGAGGAATTCAATAACCTGGTGTTCAAGCTGGAAGGTGATCTCAATGCTTAACAACAAAGACAGAATGACGGGCTGCTTGACACATGGGCAGCCTGAGGGAGAAGATGACAGTTGGAATGGGCACGTATAGCTAGAGTCTAATATCTCAGTGGTCATTGTAGTGTGGTCCTGGCAGTGTCACTTCTGCATCTTGAACCACTTCCTGACTTGCATAAAGCTGGTGACTTTGGCCCTGCACGGCGCATACCTGCTGAGGCAAATGTCATTAGTAACCGCAGTATATGCGATACGTATGATACGTTTGAGTTTGAGTGCCAATCTCGGAGATACATGTACAGGGCCGCCACAAGCAACCGCTGTTGCAGTAACTTCTGCAAAGGCTATAGCCTAACGCAAGCTGAACTGGACTATCTCAGTGAGCCGGCACTATAGCTAGCAGCTGGGCCTGACATACTGTCTGGCAGGATAACTTCTCCTGAGCTGTCGGACAGCTCATGCAGCTGCATATTTAATAGTAGGGTGGCCGTCACCATGTCAGTGCCATATGCCGCTGGTTGCAAGCAGAATCGACTATCAACTCGAATCAATGATCGGTTACAATACTTACATGGCTCTTCAAAATACCGTATGAGTGACTACCAAGGTCTGGCAGCCTTCCCAGCACACAAGAGCCTCCTTCTGCGCGCAAGGGCGGTCCTTCCGAAGGCCTTCGGGTGTGTGAGGCCCAGCATTTGATAGGTGGCTGATCGCCACTAGCCGGATGAAATATGTTTGAAGCTGCAATGAAAGCAGAATACTGACCTCAGGTACTGTTACTTGGGCTCCAGCTGGCAAATCCCTCTCACATGTGTAGTCATCCTTTTGGCGCCGGGCTTAACATCCCACAAGATTAAGCAGTGTTCACATGAGCAATTGCATCATTTATCATTACTGGTGCATTTTTACTCAAAAACTCGAAGCAGGCTTCTAATCAGAGACCGCTGCAACATTGCCAACCTGGCGCGGCCATAACAGGACAGCTTTTGTGCTTCTAGTACTGCTCTTCCGTGGCTACATCATATAATACTGGAAGCAATCTATCATTAGAACCGCTCCAGAGGCGACGAAACGCAATGCCCGGAGAAGTCTTGTTTTCGAACGGGATAGATAGCCGCGATACCGTCCAACCGATTTCAATGAAGCCCTTAGACCTTAATGATATGAATTCACTTGAATGCCTTGGTCCTGCTGATAGCTTGTTGGCGGGATGGCTGGAGGGGACCTGTAAGGAGAGAACGGAGCCGAGCGCATGCAGTAGCGGTGAGCGGCGGTTCATGGATCATTATCAAGGAACTTGTTTGGTAATTTTGTGCAAGCAGACTGCCGATCGCTTGTTCACCCCCAAGGCTTATCGCGTTCTTGAGTCAACCTGGTGTAGCTGTATGATCACTGGAACCTCACCTGTAACTCCGTTGCAGAGCTGGAATTCATCATAGATGCTTCAAGTGCTGGAAGCAGCGCCACTTCCTCATCGGCCGATCTCTCGCAGCGGTCGTGCAGCGATACAGCCTCCTTTGGCAGGGATGAAGAAGGCCCCTTCTGCCAGAGGGACTCGCACACGTGCATCACCAGCGATGGCTGGCGACTGCATTTGCAACACATATACGATCCAGTAGCCGAGGCGTCATCCAGCTACAGCAGCCCAGCTAGACAATATCCAGTGCTTCTGGTCCCAGGTCTAGCCAGCAGTGGGGAGCACACATTCGACCTGCTACCGGAATGCAGCTTAGTTGAACTGCTCGTGTCACTGGGATACGACGTTTGGTTAGCAGACCTGAGAGGTAGGCATATGTCCTGCAGCATAACCCCTCACCTGTCGGTGTTACAGAGCTGGCCGAGTATCCTTGCCACTTTGTGAACAGCATATTATTCAACTTTCAGCACTGCAACCGAGACTGATATGACCGCAACCGCGTGCACAAGGTACTGCATCGTCTGTAAACAATGTGACTGATCCGACACAGCCGCTGTGCATTTACGCAATGGTGTTGCCAACGCAAGTTTGGGACCACTTGCTGTGCACGTTTGTCGCAGGAAATGGTCATAGCCAGAAGCCCAACCCTTTAGACAGCACAACTTGGTGGACAGTGGATGACCACTTTCACAAAGACGTTCCTGCTGTCATGGAGTATGTGTTGTGTCATACTGGCGCACGGCAGCTGCATTGGATTGGACACAGTATGGTGAGCTGCATGCACGTGCCTGTACAGCAGTGAAGTAATGCCAGAGCTTGTTAGGAACACCATCAAAAAGCAGCAGAGATGGCAGCTCTCTGTTGCGTATTGAAAACTGTTTGTTGAGGAGGCTGATGCACTTGCAACTGCTGCAGCATAATGGGTAGTAAGTTATTGCAGTCAGCTGGACCATCTCTGCACATCTTCTGAGCACGATGGGGCTTCTTAAACACCATGCTACTTGTTATCACGCTCAATATGCAATGAATTTGAGAATGTGGCAATGTTCAGCAGATATTTGAATAATGTGGTTGCCTGCAGGGCGGCATGCTGGCCATTGGCCTGTTGTCTCAGCAGGGGAAGCTTGCAGGATGCTTGCGCAGTGTGACCCTGGTAGCCAGCGGATGTTTTGGAGCTGGCAGCTGGCACAGCGTACTACGGCCTGTCATCCTACCAGTAACCACCTTTGGATTCCCAGCAGGGCTTGTGTGTTCTGCGATTGGGTCGCTGTCAAGCTTCACACGAGTCCTGTGGTTCATGTACTTCATCCAGGTGAGAGCTGTTGCCCAGATTAAACTGCCTTGATGTGGCAAGTGCCAGGTGGAGTAGCGTCCTTCAGATTGCTTGATGATTCTAGACATGGCCACCACCATCAGGTTTGCAGTCTTCTGAGCAGGCCGCTGTTCGCTGATCCTAATCATAGCAGCTCAAAGGCATCTTCAGACAGCTTACCAGCTAGATTCATTTCATCGGCGACTTCAACTGCATGCTCAGCGCCTGTGCTGCGTTCATAGGCTTGCTTTTGCGAGTTGTCTGCCCTGGCCTCTTGCATCCTGCAGGGGCTCTTCTACTGCCCAAGCAATACACCAGTCAAGGCTGCCAGGCGACTCATGGCCAACTGCTTCAGGTTCATCCCAACAGGAGTGATACAGCAGTTCATGGGCAGCCTCAACAGTGAGCAGGGTTTATGCTCGCAGGACCGCAGTTTCAAGTATGCGGATCCTGAGGCACTGCAGCACTGTCAGGTCCCTGTGCAGGCACTCAATGGGAGCTGGGACATGTTCTGCCCCGCTGCTGGCGGCAGGAAGACAGTAGACTTGCTAGGCAGCAAGCAGAAGCGGTTTGTGTGTCTAGGGCCTTGGCAGCGCACCACACGGCACAGGTATGGGCACTTTGACATAATGTGTGGGCATGATGTGCAAGCTGAAGTGTTCCCATACATCACAGACTGGCTGCAGCAGCACGACGCACCATTGTGAGACGTTGGATTGGATTTAGACTGTAGAAATAGAGGGATGTGCCATTTCCCTGCACGTGAACTCACTCTACTGGATACACTGTTGTTGCTGCTGTGGGTTGAGTGCTCTTTTTCTCGCCCAAAGCTCTGACTCCTGTTGTTTCAAGCAACGCATTGAATGCGCTGTTGATGATCTGTTGTGGCCACATTCTGATTTGGTAACGCACCCAGCTGTTTCAGTCGTAACTGCATTGGCATGACATACCTGCTGCATGTGCAAGCAGCTCATACATGAGTACATGCATGTGACACTGCCGTTTTTGTGGTGTTGCCAATGCTGCAGATGCAATGTGATCTGCACAGCTGCAACTGCATCTGCCGCAAGTGTCAGATCAAATGTAAATCTTTTGTCACAGAATTAGTTCAGACTTTCCATCCTTCACTGCAGGATCTGAGTGTTTGGGAGTGTTTGTACTGCCAACAGGCACTGTGTTATTTTGTCTGCATGACTGCAAGGCCATCTCAATCCTGGGTTATGTGTTGTACTGCATTGGCTGGCAAACTGCATTGTTTACTGGACAGTAAAGTGAACTCTTGTTGCTATCTTACAGACCGACCAATACTGCACACAGCAGCACAGGTACAACATGCAGCACAGGACAAGGACTGCAAATCTACCACGTACAGACCTCGCAGACCTGTCAGCTGCAATGGTCATTCCAACACATACCTGCATGTCACTGTATATCTGCTCGCAGTCTGGGTGAGCAGTTTGGGTGAACTCTTTACTGGGCGGCTCTGTCATGTTGTGCCTGTTCTTAATACTTGTGGATGTCTCTGCAACATGAGATGTGTGTGTGGCCACTTCCTACAAAGATGGTCTGGGTGAACAGTGCTGCATAAGCTCGGTGTTTGCAAACAGAGAGAAACTTGGAACAGTGTTGATTCAGTCACTAGTCCAGATGTGTAGCATTCTGCTGTTGCTCACAGGCCTTGGCCATGGCCATGCCATCGTGACTTCGGAAGTCACAAAGACCCTGGTGCCTTGTTGAACTGCAGCAGCCGCTGTGCGCAGGTGGTCAACTGTCGTTTGGTTCTTCTTCTTGGCCGGGTGCTTACCTGATTGGCACTGCTACATAGCACAACTTCTGTTGTTTCTTGAGCAGAAACACATGGGGTTGGGTTTTGTCTCAGGGGTGAGCTGACAGAAGGCAGTGTGTATTGATTGACTATTCAAGGCCTGCTCTGCAAGTGGTGTTCAGAGTGTCTCAGATTGGTCCTGCAGTACTGCATGTTGTCTAGGATTATCACCTGACAATAATTTGTATTGTCGACAATTTATATTGGTATGTGGTTACAGTGCTTCAAGTTGGTTACAGTGCTTCAAGTTGTGTGTTCGTTTTGTTGGCACTCGTTAGCACAAGGTGTCACTGAGCAAACGTCAGTGTGCATCTGGTTGAACCACAAACAAAAGGCCGCTTGGCTGGAGCGGGTAACTGCTACTACTGGTTGAACTACACTGCATGCCAAGTGAGCTGCTGGGTGAGCACTCTTATGATCAGTTGATGTTAATTGCTTGTTGGCTCACACGCATGTTGCACATAGATTAGCATCAATCATTGATGCATCTGGTTGATGAAGCCAGAATGTTTGGGCCAATGAACGTTTGCCCTCAGGGCATTGGATGGAAACAGTTGACATCTCACATCTCTTCCCTGGAGCCCATCAGCGCTATGTGGCAGACTTTAATGTTTCACAGCTCAGGAGGTTGAATGCTGTTATGCAGCGTCTTTTTAACGTGTTTGTGCTTCAGCAGCTTGCCGCCGTGAGCCTTTGTGTGTTGTAGAAAAGTGAATACTTTCATACAAAATCCATGACTCAAGCATGACCCTTGTTTTACACAAAGTACGATTATACAGGCCGTTCCAAAAGAAGACTGCGACAGTCACGATGTTGGACAAGAATGTTGTTACAACCATCAACACCTGTTCCATTACGTGATGCATGCATGACCCCCTCATGCTTCATGCATGACCCATCATGCCTCATGCATGCATGCATGAGACATATGTCTCATGAAAAGAACAACCTGAATGACTTGTTGAACAAGCCAGCACCAGCAGTAGTAGCACAGCATACCAATCATCCTTGGTATGATACCAATACCAGTACCATTGGGGGGACTCCTACTAAAGCGCCCGACTCTGCTGGGGTGTAAATCGAAAGTGGCTTGAGAATGTACTTAGTCACCCTTGTCGAGATGTCCCCACCTAGGACTCGGAGGTCTTGGCCCTCGGCACTGTATGGGAGGGGTTCTCAGGTGGTTTCCCCCTTCACAATTGAGTTCGGATAATCATGCACTCCGCCTTGTCCGAAAGTGGGTTGAATTCACTGGGTAGATTTGAGGCGCAGGGCCGATGGCAGTAAATGCTATGGCTGCAAAGTACTGATTATTGTTACAATTTGGGGACTCCAACCCCTCCCGGCCTAGCCAGCGAATGGCTGATGGCACGCATCGTCAATGGTACCCTTCACTTCAATCGCGAGAAGGTGCGGCCTCTGACCACACGTTCAAGGATCTCAGATCCAGTAGCAGTTCACCCCGATCCTGCGTAGGGTGCGCTCGTCAGGATTTGAACCTGGGTCTCCAGCCTGTCGGGCCTGTATGCTATAGCTTGCACAAGCTTAACACGTGTTAAGGATCTAGAAAGGCAGTTGAAAGCTGCCGCTGCTAGACTTCCTGAGCTGCAGAAGCTTGAGGAGCAGCTGCAGGCTGCCAATGCCAAGCTTGAGATGAAGATGGCTCGGCGGCCCACTGCAGAAGACCTGCGCCACCTGTATGAGGTGCACCAGATGGTCAAGACACCAGATGGTCAAGACACCAGTGGACAGGGAGGTGATTGCCAGCACCTATTGTCCCCTTGAAACCCTAAACTGAGATAGAGATCTGTGTGTTGTAAGGTGTTTTCAGACAGTAGTAAAATATACAATAAACGACCTCTGTTGTCCAGCTCTGACTGCTTTTGTGCCGTGTGCGTGCAATCAGCATGTTGAAGAAGAAGAAGAAGAAGAAGAAGAAGAAGAAGAAGAAGAAGAAGAAGAAGAAGAAGAAGAAGAAGAAGAAGAACCCTTTCCGGCCGCAAGGTCTTTGGGAATATGTACTTGGTGGCTCAGCCACACTGGCACACCAAGATTAGACCACCCTCAGGGCCGCCTTCAAGGAAGAAAAGCCCATTCAGTGGGGGTGGTATTCAACCAACTTACGTCATGATATGACTCATATCATGTCATAGCTGAGATACACACAGCAGAACTCCAACACAAGACACACTGAGCATGGAAGGCTGTGAAACCCAATAGCCATCTTGCAGCAAAAGCATTGCACAACACATGTGACATGGCAGGACTCACTGACAACAATATTTCATGGCGGACGCAGCACCACAAAGTGGGCAAACCTTACCACCGCAGCCAGGAACTGGTACAACGACATATGATGAGCATGTGCTGTCAGGAACAAGGACAATGTGGGCTGTGAGAAATCCAACTGCGGATACATATCCCGCACATGTTGCACACCATTACAACTCAATACAACATGTTGTTCATGACCAATAACATCCGCTTCACACATATGACATTTCCTGGACATGTAATCAACCCGCAACATGGAGAAGTGATGAGCAAGTTGATGCATGTACAGTTGGTTTTGCCAGGTGATTTGTGATGGCGGATGGCAGCAGTGACTAGCGCAGCTTAGTATATAGCGGTCCAGAGACCAAGATTAGGGTGACATGTAAAAGAAATTGAGCCATGCAACAAGTTGAGATGCAATGCCAAATGCACTGACATGCGTGGGGGGCGCCACCTGGGTGTGATGCTCAAGCTTGTGCCTGCCTCAACTGTCCGGCTGTCCACCTGAACCTCATGAGTATCACAGTCCTGCCACATCACATCATTACCTGTAAAAGAGACATGTTGCTAGTTGATTATGACTGTTCGTGAACCAATCGCCTTGCATTGCATGCATGTGAGCCTTGGAGGATGGACACACCAACTGGGCAGCATTCCGGAGGAGTTCGCAACAGGAAGCGCTCAAGCAAACCCAAGTGAGGTCGTTTATTGTATATTTTACTACTGTTTGAAAACACCTTACATGTAGTGCTGCTGAGGACACTAACAGTGTCAGGTATCTTGCATGGTCAGGTGCATTAAGCAGGTGCAACGTTGTAGTACAGGTAACCTGTAAAGGAGATAGAGCCATGCAGGCTCCTGTCTTTTTCTGCTATCTTCACCTAAACATATCTGCTGATGTTGCGTTAGTTAGGTGTTGTGCCTCTATGAGTTGCTTGCAAGGTGAAAAACAATCATGGGGCCCGGCTTTGCTGAGCAAAGGCTCAGCGGCAAATCAGCCTTCATCGCAGGGTTACGATGGTCACACGACTAAAGCGTAGAGGAGATTGAGCACGTGTAAAGCTTTGTATTGTATGCCCTTACCATTTCACGTAGCACCGTATGAACTAGTTTCGGACATGGAAACCATCGTGTACCAGGTAATCTACACATTCGGCTGCAGCTGCAGCAGGAAATTGATCCAAGAACATCTGCATGCTGCCATCCTTATCGGCCCTCCCATACTGTGCACTGTACCTGAAGTTAGTTCCGCGTAACAGGCGAAATCGGTTCTTGGACGAGCGCCCAAATGCACACTTCATACGACAGTGCACAGACAAGAAAATATCTGGTCATACAAGCCACTCTGCATACGTAGACAGGCTGTATCCGCTAAGCAGTATTGCGGTACTATTGCGTTGAAGGGTCACAGTGCAACTCACAGAGTGCAGGTTGCAGTACTGAATGGTTATGATTGATATCATGCACCAACGGCAGCACATGCTAGAAGATGACGAGTGCTGCTGGATATGTATGCAGCCTGGGAGCCAAGCGCTTGGCCCGCTCGAGCAGCCATGTGCATGTCCGCGATTGTGTCACATGCGATGCCTCAGCAGATGGCAGCTGCAGTCCGCTGGCCGCAGGTAGGACCATTGTACAGTTACAGCGTTGTTTGACAGGTGGTTGCGCTGCTGTGTACAGACACGCTGGCCACCTCCATCATTTCATGTTTTTACAAGATTGTATACTGTAAATATCCCGTTGAGTAGCTGCTCGGGCCTGTTACGGCCATCCTTGTATGACAGCGGAGCTCCGCATGCTTGCCACGGCCACCCCAATCACAGAGCCCATTGGCACGCCTGTGATGTTGTGAACTGTCTTCAATGCAGTGAGGAGACGCATTGTAGGTTTTGCAATGCCGCATACAGCGACTGGAGGCAGCATTTGGTCCCTCGTCCAGACCCAACTGGTTTGCCACCTAGGCCTGCGACACCTGTAATGGCTATATTCTTTGAAGGCCAGTCGCACAGGATAAAGGTAGCTAGACTGCACGAATCGGCATTGTGCACGACTCTTTTCTCCAGCATACAGACCCTGACCAGAAGTAATCGTCTAGTGTAACATGCTTCTATCCTTAGCACTGCCCTAGAGTGTATAAGGACATCCAGTTATGTGCTGGATATGCTGAAAACTGGGTGGCCAGAGGTGGTGATCAACCTAATTACACAATTGCATGTCTGCAGGTGTATCCAGGGGCAGAAGGCAAGGCACGTTTTGAGCAGCAGATACGTGAACTAATACAGCTTGATGATGCAGAAGAGTTCGACATTTCATTCGAGTGCAAGGCTCCTGATACAGGTCAGTCTGCATGTGTGGCATTTGGGTATTGCATCTGCGCTGCAACAGCTGAGCTTTATTGGGCCAGGTACTATCCTGCAAGAAAAGCTGGTTGCTTCTGATTCTGTACATCACACGGTGATGGCATTGGTCTACTGCAGCTGCAAGCTACCTCTTTGGCCTGCGTCCGCTATGTTCTTACACATGCATTGACAGGCTACACAGCAAGCCCACCCGTGGAGCGGCTGCCCACTGCCGCTGCTGCTGTTTTGCAGGTGCCCTACTGCACTTGGATGGCATGAACGCATTTGACGCAGCAACTCACTGTGCTGCTCTCACAGCAGCAGAGAGGGTCAGCAAGCAGCAGCAACAACAGCAAGAAGCTCAAACAGAACTGCAGCATCAGCAGTCACAGCATACAGAGCAAGCAGCTGCCATTCCAGAGCCCCACCAGTACCGCCAGGCCTCGTTTGATGCTGCTTCAGTCCCTGTGGGAGTGGGCTCGCAGTATTTGTGCCCAGCTGTATAACCCGTCAATGAAGACCCCTAGCTGCCGCTCCTCGTTGCTAAGCGCCATATGCAAAGTCACTGCGATTTGATTGTGCTGCGTCCGCTGCAGATTCATGCTGCTTGTGCATTTGGTCACTGCTGAATCGCACACTGATTCATTGTGCCCAGGGTACAGCCCGTCATCATTATCAGGCCGCCTTCTGTACCATCTTCCAAACGCTTCATTCGTCAGGACTACAGCAGGATGAAGTATGTCTGTCCAACAAGCTGTTTCAAGAATGGGTGGTGGTGTGATACCCAGCTGCACGGACATCGTTTGAGTAGGCAGTAGCTGTGCAGGGTTCAACTAGGGTCCATTTTCTGCATCTGGTTGAGTTGGGTCGTGACATACAATTGTGAGAGTTGATAAGATGTTGGCAATGTGTGACATGGCAGCACTGCATCGCAGACTGGTAGTTGTCAGATTAGCATGACTATTGTCACATTAGCAGGCCTTTATTTGTGGGACTTTGCCCTGTCTCTGTCAAGGGTTGCTAGGGCTCATGACATTGTAGCAGCTAGAGGGCAGTATGATCACATTTTTTCATTGTTCATGAACAAGCCCAGTTGCTGATTGTAGGTTTTGCAGCGTGCATGAAGTTGATTGCTGATTTTGGCTATAATGATAGAGGGGTTGGACCAGGTTCAACAGCAGAACAGCAGCCATCATCCCAGCAAGTTGCACCTCAGACATGTTGCAGGGATCAACAGACCTTGCAAACCCTTTATTAGCATCTGCATGGCTGGACTGCTCAGGCCTGAATCAAGTGAGCAATCAACTGGACCACCATAGCTGAGCAGCAATATGCACCTCTTCATAATGCGTGTGCTGTTGTCAAGTTGTGGTTGTGCAGCAGGTGCATCTATTGACTTTGGGGCGGTCGTGCTGTTGTCATGTGGCTGCAGGTCCCGCATGTTGCAGCATGCTGAGCAAAGGATGTGCGCAGTAGGGTTTAGGCAGGGAATGCATGTCGTTGGGTTATGAGGGTATGCCCTGGGGTTGGGGGTGTCGTTTCTGTCAATCACTGTTCAACAACAAAGTTTGCCAGGATAGCCTGGCCATGCTAGAATCAGGTACTTGGTGCTGGCTGAGCGTTTGACAACCTAGTCACCGTCTTTTTGGAACGCCATCATGTGCAACATCTTATGATACAGTGGGTATTCAGGCACTGCTGAAATAGCCAGCTGCTCACAGAGGTGTCATGCATGCTAGATGGACACCACACTCCAGGTCATGTCCTTAGCGCAGTGTGTGAGTCTGCACATCCTGTTCTATCCTGCATTTAGACAGATATGCACTTGGCAGACAGGTAGCAGAGTTGACAAGGCAGTGCATTTGACAGCTATGTGGGCAAGAGATGGACTCAGTGTTGTGCTAAGCAACGGTCACAAGTTCCATTGGTCGGACTGCTGCCAGCAGAGCCTGCAGCCTGCTGAGGCAAATACTATTTGATCATGATAATCGTCATGATGAAGATATGATGTGAAGCATGCAGTTACGTCTAGTCAGCTGCATGCAGTGAGCATTGGCGATGAAGAGAGACCTTGTCAGATGCTGGTTGAAATTTCATCACCATCCAGATGGGTGGTACTCAGGGGGCCTGCAGTATTGCAGTCCAAGGATGGCCCTGTTCGTATGGTATACGTTCTGATGGACGAGTCAGCAACCCATGCGTCCGTACACTTTGGCCCAGGCCATGGTTATGATGCATTCCTACTATTACTACTACTACTACTAGGGTAACGGCCGGTGTAAACCGGAGGCAGGAATGTGCTCCTACCCAAGCGCCCGACTCTGCTGGGGTGTGGATCGAAAGTGGCTTGAGAATGTACTTAGTCACCTTTGTCGAGATGTCCCCACCTAGGACTCTACGGAGGCCTTGGCTCTCAGCATTGTGTCGGAGGGGTTCTCGGGTGGTTTCCCCCTTCAATTGTACAATTGAGATCGGATAATCATGCACTCCGCCTTGTCCGAAAGTGGATTGAATTCACTGGGTAGATTTGAGGCGCGGGGCCGATGGCAGTAAATGCTATGGCTGCAAAGTACTGATTATTATTACTACTACTACTGCTACAAGATACCTCAAGGGTTTCTTCCCGTAAGGAGCCAACTGATGGCTCATGGGGGCACACCAAAAAGAAACAGAAACCAGATTCAATCCGGTTGGATATCTGCAAGTTCAACTTGCAGAAGATCATCAGACTCAATTGAGTCTGAGGAGGTTGCAACCTCCAACTCAGACTCAGAAAGATTCCACTTGGCAGTGCCAAAAGGCAGCACTGGTGCTTATTCTGTAGTACAGAGTCCGACTCTCTGAGACGTGATCTCATGAGATAGATTACCGGCATGCTATACGTATACTGAATTGCAATCAATGGTTCATTATGATGCCGCCGCAGGGCACGTGGCACAGAGTCATTTGTCGTTGTGTAGCGTAGGAATTGTTACGTTTGTAGATGAGAGTCGTAGCTCACAGAAAATATCTAAAGAGCGAGGGATCCCCGGCTCGAACCGCAACGCGCCATGGAGGCACTCCTTGCAAACTGATCGATTGACAGAAATTCACGGAATTCGGGATTTCAACTGGAAACGGGCATTTTTGTGTGGCTGAAGAAGCACAGTAAAGCTCCCAACAGCTGAGCCAGGCCAGAGCAAGCCAATTAAGCTGCCAAGGCACCTGGGATTGCTGCGGGCAGGGTTCAGTGCTGCTGTGCTGTCAGCCACACCGCATTCTGCATAGTACACTACAGTTGACTCAGCTGGTGACCAGATAGGGCAGTGCCACGCAGTGCGGCCGCCCCACAGGCTGTGGTGCATTGCTAACACCACGTCACTAATGATTAGTTGCCAACATCACATACTATGTCTGGCAGACTCTGTTGAAGTTGTTCCTCCTAAGGAGGGCCCGCTGGTGATTGCAAACTTGCAGTGCCGGCCTGTCAGTGGCTCAGTTGTTTCACTGTTTGGCAAACATAGTATGGCATACATGTATGTACAGTGCAGTATGCAATAACGTGACGATCATGTTGTGTAGCGCAAGCTGTGCTTCAAGCTTAAGTTAAGCTTAGAAAACTTGGGCTTACTTAGTAGTACTTATTGGCCAGTGGGTAGGTTTGAGGCGCGGGGCCGATGGCAGTAAATGCTATGGCTGCAAAGTACTTATTATTATTATTATTATTATTATTATTATTATTATTATTATTATTATTATTATTATTATTATTATTATTATTATTATTATTATTATTGGCCAGTGGCCAATAATCCATGGATTGCTCGTGACAACAGAATCAATCCATCAGTTCCGAGTGCTCTCCATCTTGACCAGCACAACTGGCACCGTCTTGCCGCATGCACGCTTATTTGTACTGAACGCTAGCACGCGCCAAGCTGGAGACAAAACCCTGGCAACTCTCACAAAATTGTGCAATTCGCCTTGCAATGAATCAGAAGGCTGTTTTCACAACGCTGAACAAGCTCAAGCCCGCATGTTCTGAAGTCAACATAAGGCCAGAGCCTCTACTTTCTTAGTTACTAGGGGATTGACCAGGCATCTGGCACTGCCAATGTGTTGTCATATCTCATAAGGCTCTTACAGCGAAGTACAGCATTCTGAAGACGTGTATATAGGTCAGAAACAGCTAAGACCTACAGCAACCTTAAACCCTAGCTGTCTCCAGCTGGGCTTGTGATTAATTTTGTCTCGGGCCGCCCAATGATAGCAGCTAGCAGCTGGAGGCTTTTGAACTTGCTGCTTCTCCACAGCTCCCGGCATTGATCAATTCATGGTCATGAATGTCAACATGCAGGCAGCTTGCTGACAAGTAGCAACCCTCATGAGTCAAAGCAGTCCCACATCATGGTTGCCGCTAGTGGCGTGTGCCAGCTATAGTGGCTAGCCATTGACTATGCAACAGCTGCCAAGAAGTCGCCAATGCTGTCAAAACTGTTCAAAGCATTCATGTGACGACATTTTTCTGCCACCAGTGGTTGCACTAGGTCTGAAAATACAAAGTGCTGGTATGTGCATTGCACCGTGTATTGTTGGCCTTCAAACATGACATCAATGTCTTGAATCCGAACTTCACGAGAGCCCTCTGCAGGCACAGCACTGACACCTACTAGCACAAGGCCCTTGCCACCAAGGCAGATGTGGCGCACCGTCTCCACAACTGGACTGCAATCATACTCTGCTTGCAGCGCCCTATCTTTGTCTTCACTCCAGAATGTAGATTCTCTCAACCTCCTCAACTTCTTGTTGTGAGCCTCATATTTGTGCAGTGCGCTTAGCTGCATGAGAAATAGGCAGAACAGCAATTGCTGTTACATCAATTGGTGACAAGGACAACGAAAATAATCAACCGCTGTCAGGCCGCACGGCATGCAGAAGGTTGGAAAGTAACATAAGCCCTTTCTGCCAGATGCATGATGCATAAAGTTGGCTGCCAGCTCAGCTTCGAGTGGGAAAGCCTTCGAGTGATTTACAAAAAGGCTACTATAATAGTATTATGCCTTTTGACACTTCACCAATCCAATGGTGAAGCCTTCAAGTTGATGCTGCCAGCAGTTGATATCTGTGGAGTTCCAGGTTGTTCAATGCAAACAACTCTGCATACCATACACTATGTATTGTAGCAGTACTGCTGCACTAGTGCTGTTAGAACGGTCGCTCTTCATCGTCTAAAAGTCGAGCCTGAATTCAATTTCAAAAAAGTATACTGTCATCTTATTGTCTGCTCAGGCCCCGCACGGTGCAGGCTGTGTACCCCTGGGCGCAGTGGGCCAGCTCAACAGGAATGCTGCACAGCCAACTTGGTGGCCAGCAGAACTGTGCTAGTCCCCCATAGTCATACAACAATTGCTGGTTGTATTATTATGATCTTGTATGGCAAAGTGTGTGCTTCAAGACCATACCTCTTTGCCGAAGCGTCGGTAGTACTACTATGACAACATTGTCCCAGTTACTGAGTGGTCATTGTGCTATAGCATGTAATTCTAACTCTAATTGGTCAACGGCATTGCACACTGGCTGGCACTGTTGTCTAAGATTGTTGAGTGTGGTTGCCAGCACCGCTGGTGTGACACCATCTGCTGTTACAGTGCGTAAATGGTATGTATGGTACTGGGCTACTTCACTGTATATACTGTACACATGATGATGACAATATATGGGGCCAGGTATGCTGAGCGGCATGCTCAACACTCACCGCAAGAGCCTTGATATGGGGCACAAGGCATGCGGCTGTCTGCTTTGACTGCTGACGCTTGCAGGAGCCCCAAACCATTGGCCCTTCTTTGACCAGGAGCCCAAAGTCCAGCTTGCCCTGGCCTACACTGCCCCAAACCTTCTGGTAATGCAGTCCTGCACAGTTGGTTAAAATAATTGATCAAAAGGTACAGCCAAATGGTTGGTCAGAAGGTACAGCCAACTACAGGGCCTGTAGAAGTGGAGTTGCCAACTCAGTTGTCACAAGAGGCACTCAGTGATTGAAGCAGCACAAATTGGGGGTGCCTCTCAAGATCATTTCTGCTTTGTTCCCTCTCAACGGCACAGACGGAGATGCAGCAACCGGACAGCAGGGGGAAGTTGTACTGTGCATTAAGCAAAACGATCGAAACAGTGAGCTGCGCAAACAAGAAGCAAGGTGACCATCACGGGCATAGGAACATGTGTATTGTACAACAGCGCCACCACGCTGAACCAAAGTTGCCTGCCAGGGCCACGATCTGTGGGCAGACTATCTGAGTTCAGTTGAGCTACTGTCACGGTACAAAATCATCTGCATGACCATGTGGTTAGTGATCTATCCAAGGCCTTGTAATCAAAGTAGTACATACTATAGCTATGAGTGCATGGTCCATGTTTGCACAACGTCAGGCTGCACATAAAACGTGGCATGATCCCAGCCTGGCAGTTGAGATGGTGCACTGCAATGCTCACCTGCTAAGTCAAGGCGCTCTGCAATGACTGGCAGCAGGTCTTTCCGCACCAGCAGCTGCAGCACTTTTCCCTCAGCAGTGATTGCCAAGTGCTCCAGCTTTTTCTGGCTGTTCCCTGTCCAGCCAAATGGAGAAAACCCTGACTGCAGCTGATTAACCATAATCAACTGGGGTTCAGCAGGCACCAAGAGATCTGGCTCGAAACAGCTGGACTCTACAATATCTGAGTCAAACTTGAGGTGCCAATACCATTTATTGGATGGCTTGATACTGCCGTGTTGAACTACGGCATAGAGTGCTGAAAGCTGTTCCCGGTTGTCTGCCAGTAGTCGTAGCTCATGCATCATCTCCTTCAAAGTAAGGTCTTCCAAAAGAACATCGGACTGTGGCCTGCTCAACAAATCTAACCTCAGCCCTGTGCGGCACACTAACTGCAGCAACTTATCTGGGGTGTAGCTGCCGTGATAGCGCTGCAGCATGCCTGCTACCAACTGCAGTGACGGGAGTGGCAGGCGCTGCATATCCGCCACGCCAAGATTCCCCCAGCCGACTAGAGACCTGCGACTGGCGTCGTACAAGGCAGAGTGCGAGCTTTCTGTCAGGATAAAATGAGGGCTCAGCAGCTGGATAGCTGCTTCATTACGTGGCCACTGAGATGGCAGCCAGTCCTTCAGCACCCCTGGCAGGTAATTCCAGCCAGAGAACTGATCAAATACAATCGGTGCTCCCAGGAGGACCGCCACATGGAACAACACACGGAGGTCATCGCAGTTGGGCTGTGTAGTAGATTGGCAGGGTATTGTTATGATGAAGGGCACACGTGGTGTGATGCCGGCACTGCTGTTGTCATTGGTGCTGCTTGAGCTGTTGCTGTTTCCAGCAGCACTAGCAGCCATCTGCAGTCATTGAATCAGACAACCAACAGTACTCAGTTTCTTTTTCCACCATCGTATTTGCAACTCTTACAGCTGATGCGTAGTTACTGTCCAATAATGGAAGCTGAATTCTTCAGTATTGAAGGTCTGCCAAGCCTTGGCGGCCTGTGCCAGGTTGTCAAATGTCTAGTTACTGGCTAAGCCAGTACACTGGTGGCCAACCTCACCATTGGATTTGGAAGGAATGTGCCATCCACATTCAGATCTTTATGGAGCAACAAGGTGACTTACTAAACCTGCAAATTTAGCACTTAGCATTTGCCTATAGGCAACAGCCTACTGACGAGAGTGTGAGCAATGGTAGTGAGTGATGACCACTAGACCAACATCCTGCTGTGTGGAAAAAAGTATACTGTGCAGTACAATGTCTATTTAATTATGATATCAAGCAGTATATGTTGATAACATTTGCTATATATGTGGTATGCTCACCTCCTGGGTGCGCCTGATAGTTTCCACCACGGCCCATGGCAAACTGAAGTTCCTGCCCCTTCCTCGCATACCGCTCATGAGCAGCACTTTGAAGGACGCCTCCTTTTTATACAGCTTCAGCAGCTGCTTCACCAAGTCATCCCGAGCAAAGGCCTCCTGATCAGTCATGATGCCCAACTGCCAGTGGGCTGCTGTGAAAAGCCCCGAGCGTGGCACAGGGCACAAGCAGCGGCGCAGCAGCACACGCACACCGTCTGGCAGGACATTGCTTGCAAACAGCAGGTGAAGACGCTCTGTGGGGGATTTTATGCATTCAAGGTGTTTCGTCAAGTTCTCGAAAGCCGTCACGGGTGACACCCAAGCTCCTGATGCCAGTATGCAACAAACACAGTGCAGCAGCAATGAATGCAGTTTCAGAAAAGGATAAATTGTACGCTATATCTACGCTGCTAATCAGCTTCAATTTTGAGTCGGATGCATCCTGTCAGACCTGTCAGATCATGCACAGCCTGTGCTGTGATGGTCGGTGATGTAGTAGATGCTGAGTGGTGTTATGCAGGGGACCACATGACATCTGTGGTTGATGACCTGACAAGGCAAGCTGTGATTTGAAGTGCATTCTTGACCAACTGCAACTATGCCACCATTTGCTGTTCTTTATAACATTGCATCTGCTGCATCTGCTGCATCTGCTGCATCTGCTGCATCTGCTGCATCTGCTGCATCTGCTGCATCATTGCAGTGATTACTGTCAAACTTGTAATTGCGAGTATTTTCATTTCAAATCATTATATAGAGTATATGTAAGCAGCACATGACTGTTGCAGTGATGGCTCGATCCACCATGAGAACCATGATCACGATACCATCACAATCAGGGCATCTGACCGTGCCAGCTGATGCATACTGCATATAGTCCATGTGTTGTGCTGCCACATTGGTGTGCAGCGCGGGTCTGAGCAGCAGTATTCAATAACATGCAGTGTATGTGTGCAGCACAGTGCTGCGCCAGTGGCACTGTACGCACAGCCCATCACCACAATGAACATGTATGGTGCTGCCGCAAACTGTACCAAGACCATTTGATCACGCGCACTTGACATGATCCAATGCCTGACGGTCAGCTTACTTGTTGTTGCTGCCTGTGAGCCCATCTAGATCCTCCAGACTAACCAAAGTGACTGTGGTAATGCCGTATTTCCAACTCAATCAAACTTGCACTTGCAGTATTGCTGCTGGAGATATCTCATCGATGTTGCCTGATGCTCCCTGCAGCTGCATGCAGCAGTAGGTGAATGGCAACAAAGTGGGCGGAGAGTGATCGGTGGCACTGCGCAGCATGCTGCCAAGCCTCGGCAACCACAAATTGGTATGTCTCAGAAGTTCTAGAGCCTCAGAACCCTAGGGCAACCACTCACTAGTGAGCCTCAGGGGCATGCATGTGGTGAATATGTTCAGAATAAGTCTGCTGGACCATGCAGGTCGTCGAGCTTGCCGTTGGCTGCAAAATGCAACCCAATCGTGTTTCTTTCTTATATCAGGAAGCTGATGGCACAGGGTTGCAACCAGTTGGTTCCACTGCTCTATCTCGGCTCAGCGATACGCGAACAGCTTATATAAGCCGCAACATACAGTGCACCAGCTCAGTCGCAGCTGTCTGCAGGGGTTCCTTGTCCTGTTTGCGCAACCAATGGCAATTAATGACTTCTGTGCAAACAAGTCTGCTGGATGCATCAACGTAGTAAGTGCGGAAGCGAGGAAGGTCACTCGGAAGACAACGCACCTGTTCCTGTACGCAACTGCCACCAAAGGACCTTGCTATGAAATCATGATATAAAATCACTTCAGCATACAGAAACATCCCCTTGTTCCAGAATCTACCTAAAACCAGATGTCTACAGCGCCTTAGTAAGACACGAGCACAGGAGATACGGTCTCAGCCACCTAGGTGGCAGGCCTGCAGCATGATTGTTGTGAGCAATAACAAACATCAGATGAGGCTAGATCGCCAGAGGGTACTGCAATAAGCTTCTGCCGTCTTCTAGCATGCTGCGCAGTCTACCACTAGGCCGAATTGGACTTCCGCAGGGAAGGGTTTTTTTGGGGAATGCTTCCCCTGGGGAAGTGTCACTTATCCCCAGGGGAACCTGCTGTGGTGCAAGCTTCCCCGCTGTGTGAGGGGGAAGCCTGTGCTGACACGGACTTCCCCGCGGAAGCGTGTTAGGTTCCCCGGTGAACCTGTGAAGGGATTTACTGGAGAAAGCTTGATTGCTTCGTAAGCCTTGCATATCACGCAGGGAACGGTGGTATGTGTCCGCAACGTTGCTAGGAGAGGTCTGCAAAGCTTGCCATTACATAAACAACGTGGTCATCTTGATATGAAAGGTCTCTTTGGAAGCCAAGAGTACTTGTGCAGTACTGGCCACACAACTGCCTGATGAATACCATGCATACTCTGTCATTCTGTCAGCAATACATGGGTATATGATTGCTGAAGACTTGGGCTGTAAATTCACAATGACTGGTAAATGGTCCAATCATTCCTGACAATGTAACCTACTATCATGTGCTGAATACTGATATGTAGATCATACCTGTCAAGTGTACTACTGTGTACATTATGTCAGAGTGACATGCCAAATCAACTGCTTTACCAGCTTGGCAGTGTGGTGCAGATACATAATGTAAGCTAGAGACATAATGCATAACCATCAAGCACAGGCAAGTACATGTCTCTTTTCCTTGTACATACAAGGATATGCTGACTCTCATGTCCAGCATGCAGTGCCATATGGATGCACAAGGATGTCAACTTGAACGGCAATGCCAGATCGCAGCAAGGACTAAAATTTACACAGCTCTGCCTTCTCTCCAGGCCGTACAACTCATGTACCTGCTGCAATGTTAGGGCGATGCATGTCAAATGGCGCATCTGATTTCAAGACCAGTACCCAGCTGTTGTTGTGCCAGGTAGACCACCTTAAAAAAAGGTGATTCTCGATCTTGAAGCCAGTCAGTAAACATTCTCATGGTTGCGTGGCTTTGGCTAGGGTGGGAACCCTGCAATGGCCTCAGCATTTCCCACAGCTTTGCTCCTCCATGATGTGCCACTTGACACGCTTCCAGTCAATACGGTGTTCATGTAAAAGTTGACAGCGAGATCAGTGTATGTCAACACCTTGGCAGCCAGTCTGGCAAGCAGGTCAAACCCGTGTTAGTTCCAAGCTCGGGCCCGGACGGCACCCAGATCTGTTTCACGAGAGATAGTTGCGTTGATAGGTATTTGTACTTTACATTTGGTGTACACCACCGCGGGCATGGTGTCTACGGGCGTGGTCCCGTTCAACAGCGACTGACAAGATTTGAGCAGGCTTAGGCTACACAAAGCACCTCACACTACCCAAAAACATGTAAGCAGTTATGTGATTTCTGTGTAATGCAAAAAGAAGCGCATCTGTGCACGCTGAGACCCTCAACAATGAGGCGATGTTGTATTTTCTACTATTGCTTGCGCCGTTTACCAATCACGCAGTGTGATGAATCTATATATGATAGTAGTCGAATATTTACGGGAACAAATGCCTGAAAGGGCTGCCCTTTGCGCCACTGTCACTGGGGAAGGTTACTGTGTTCAGGCTTCCCTGTACAGGTTCCCCGTGCACCACGTGGTTCCCCAGTGAAGCCAGACTGTACGCTGACCTCCCCGGGGAAGGTATGGCAACTCGGGGAGGGTGCCGGGCTTCCCCAGGGAAGTCCGATTCGGCCTAGTGTACAACCTGGTTGTTCAGAGTTTGAAGCCTTAGAAGTTCGTATTCAGGGCATGCATGCCATTGAAACTTGTACGTGTCAGACAACAATTATAATTATACCATAACATACCACACCATACCATATTGTACCATACCATGCCACACCCGGTGTATGGGCCATACCATACAACCTGGCCCCGGAGGAGCCAACATAGTCGCCCATGGGGGAATGATCATCATTGTAGTACAAGTTCAAGTATCAGTCATCTGAAGAACAACCTTGCCACGGGTAGAGAGTTGTGCTTTGTGGTGTACTGGCACCAGATGTACTTGATGTCAAGTACACCACTCTGCCAGGTACGACACCTGTGGCAAGGTATATATCGGTGATATATCCGTATTCTGATCCACTGGTAGTAGCATTGAGGCCACAATCATTGTCCAAGGATAGTATATACTATGTAGTACAAATCAGAGATGGCAGCGTCAATAACATTAAGGCCAGTATTGCAATACTATGTAGTACGGGCCATATGGGTACATATAACCACCTTATGGCTGTCCACCACCACCTTTCAAGGGTCAATAACATCAAGGCTATGTACCCTTTGGGTTGATGCCGGGCATCACAGGAGGCGAACCCTAAGGGATGCTGGGCCAGCATCATGGCATATGCCTGCCATAGTATGCAACCAGCAGTGCTGCAGACCCACATGGTGTGCCAAGCGTTTTGCCAGGGGGTCCCTGGGCAGCAGCAGCCAGCTACGTAGTTGTATACATGAAAGATTTGTGAGGTTGCTGCTGCAGTGGCACGGGGGTGGCAGCTGGCTATGACAACCGGACTGCTAGGTGGCCAGGAGAAATGTTGACGGAGATGATATAGATGTTGGGCAACGTGGTGTTGACCGTGGTCAATCACTTTGTCCAGCATGTTCGACTGCAGATGAGTCATTGCCACACTTGTTGTTTGACTGTACAGCTTCACATGATGCACGAGTGCTTATGTGCGATAGGATCAAAGAGCACAGATTTGATTAGATGCATACTCCAGCAATGAAGCCTGGCTGGCTGAGTAACCCTCTGCCGGCACAGGAAGCAAGACACAAATGCAGGCCCTGACATATGTCGAATGCATTCGACAAGGTATGGCCCACTGGGCGGCTATTTTGCGCTATGTGCCAGCCACGGCCTGTCACACATGGTGTGACTTTGGCTGCTACACGCCAGATCTGTGCAGCTGATGGACGACAAACTTGTCATATGAATGCCTAGCTGCCTATCACTGACATTACTGCTGAATATGTGGTATGAGGGCGGGCAGTCTGAGACTGCTCTGCTTGAAATTAGTGTGTGCAGTGGTTGTCTCGTAACCCGTCTACGCCTTGAAGGCGTATCACTGGAATGTGGTGTGTTAGAGTGTTGGTCAGCTGGAACTAGTAGTACTACAGCCTAGTGATTGAGTGTAGGTGAGGCGATGGGGCGACATACAGTACCCGCCATCTACCAATCCCGGTTGTTGAACAACTGGCTCAAATGAGCTTGCTGTATGTGTATACCTACTGTGATCAAATACTGTGCTATGCCCAATGAGCCTGTACTTGGCTCGCTAACGGGCGGGTTACACTTGTGTGACTTACAACTTGACATTACTGCTGACTCATCCAACTCGATAATAATAATAATAATCAGTACTTTAAAACTTGCAACCATAGCATTTACTGCCATCGGCCCCGCGCCTCAGATCTACCCAGTGAATTCAATCCACTTTCGGACAAGGCGGAGTGCATTATTATCCGATCTCAATTGTGAAGGGGAAACCACCCGAGAACCCCTCCCATACAATGCCGAGAGCCAAGGCCTCCGTAGAGTCCTAGGTGGGGACATCTCGACAAGGGTGACTAAGTACATTCTCAAGCCACTTTCGATCCACACCCCATCATCATCATCCAACTTGATGCCATATGACGGGTGAAGGGGGTGATGAGCAGGCAGTGCCGCACTTACCCTTAACGGTTAGTGCGGCCGGAGCCAAGCCCTTGCCAAGAATACGGTAGATTTAACCCCTTAGTCTACCGATGGGGTCGCCCGTGTAGTGTTGAGGCTGATGACATAACAAATGCAACGACAGTCTTCTACTGGTTGCAATCAACCTCCCACAACAGCCTGCTGTAGGCCACAATCGTCTGGCTGAGTGACACTGCCAAGAAGGCCGAAAGGCGAATGCAAATCGCCATCAAACATGCATGTGGATAGCCATAAGCTATCTCACCATCCAGCACTGAGCAGCTCCTGCGTACATAGGCTAAAGGGGGTATTTGCTGGGGATGGCTTGCATAATGTTCAATGTTCAACAGACAGTGCCCACAAGCTTTAGAGCGGGATTTATCATCTGGTCAGTTGACCACAGCCAGGCCGTAACTTAGTCCCGGTGTCTGCTGTCTCGATAAACCAATGGTCATTCTTCTTCTGCCGCATCATGGAGATCCCCCCACCTCACATTGTACTTGGCAGCCCTGCAGACAAACACCAGCAGACACATCACTCAAGAATTGTGGTGGCAGGTGGGCTCCAACAGCTCCACAGCATGAGATAAAGATGCACTCTCCTTAGCTGCGATTTCTAGGTCTTGAAATGATGTTGACAACCAACACAGAGGCCGTGCAGAGTGCCTTATATCAAAGCAGACAATACCCGTTGACTGAGTTCTGCTACACTGTCTCTCACCAACAAATGCTACACTGTCTTTCACCAACAAGTGTTGCATTTGCCCAGCATCAATCGTTTGATAGGTGCAGGCGACTGCTGTGTGCGACAGGCATGCAGAGCAGGGCATTGAGAAGGGCAAGATTCTCACAGGTAATGAGCTCCTAGTGGGCCTCTGCTGCCATAGGGGTACAGCTCCGGAGACATTTGACTGCGCTCCAGTTCATGCAGCACAGGCGTGTACAGCTCCCACGCTGCTTCAAGCTCATCATCCCTGGCGCCCGCCCCCAAAAAATTGAAATTGAGATGTAACAGTGTTATAACGATCATCACAAGTAGGGTGTAACGATCAAAGAGGAACAGCACATCCGTTGAGTTGGCATGAAGCGTCATGCGATTGGTCTTGATGCTGCACGAGGGACGCAGCAAGCAGCTATGTAGGTACGTCTTGACCAATGAATGGCAATGCACATGCAGCAGCGTGGGAACAAGCACAGATGAGTCTGCTGGCACTCCCAGGATGACCCGCCCTCACCTGATGAATAACCGCTTATCTCCATTCACCACATCCAGCAGCAGGCGTTCATAGGCATCTGGCAACTCAGCTGAATACTCCTCTTGGTATTGGAGGTCTAGCCTGGTTTGATCCAGCCTCAGGCCTAGGCCTGGCACCTGAAACATGAAACAACAAGAAAGTCACAAGAAAATTATAGTTATTAACAGCAGTGATGCAGTCCCAGTTATACATAACAGGGCATGCGATGTTAGATATTGGGAGGCCAGGCATGCACAAAAGTGCTGTAGAGCAAAAGATAAAGCAATGCTGCAGCGGCTAGCGGCAGCGTGGCGGTTGGTTCGACAGCATGATCACCACCAACAGGAGTAACGTGTAATGCCCTGACAGACTTAAAGAGGCATGTTCAGTGCTTAAAAAACCACCCAGCAGCCTGCTAAGAGTCTTGTTGTTGGTGGAATACAGTACAGTACAGTACAGTGCAGTACAGTACAATACAATGAAATACTGTTGGGATGGGATACAAT
This sequence comes from Coelastrella sp. MACC-549, assembly GCA_018290735.1. Classification (NCBI taxonomy): domain Eukaryota; kingdom Viridiplantae; phylum Chlorophyta; class Chlorophyceae; order Sphaeropleales; family Scenedesmaceae; genus Coelastrella; species Coelastrella sp. MACC-549. Next base: position 29,434 of record JABEVS010000079.1, read on the forward strand.
TTCTGCACACGTCCAAACCAGTAAGATGCCAGAGGGTAACAGGCAGCCATGTCTTTCATGTACTGCCTCAGGATCAGGCCTGGCACGACTGTGATGGCCGATGGTTGAACACTGATGAAAAGGGGCTGACAGCTGGCTGACCTTGTTGTTAATCTTGAGGTAAATCGCTTCTTTGGGCTGAATGCGAATGACCAGCTCATTGCAGGCAGCATCAGGATCTGCTCCTTGTTTATCCCGGTACAGATTGCCCGGCACCGGCCTGAAAGCATCAGCAAACAGCAGCTCCTTCATACATCTGTCATAAAAAAAACTGGTTTATGCGCAAGCCAGAATTTCTTGGGTGTATGGAAGTACCTGGAACGTTGCCCCTTATAGAGTAAGGCAGTACCAGCCATAATCCTGCACCTAAACGGTGCTACACATCCAAGTACTGTTATACTGTTATGTGCGATAGTAAATACAAAAACATTTTGATCTTAAGCAATGAGAGCGTATCTGATGAAACACCCCAAGCCATTATCCTGCACGAGGCAGGCAGAATCAAGGAATTCCATTTTCGGCACATGCCTGAATTGTACTCTGATTTCAGCATATCGTTTGTGTAGCGCCTTTCCTGCCTTGAAGAGGAAGGGCACTCCGTCCCAGCGAGGGTTGTCAATGAACATTGCCACGGCTGCAAATGTGGGAGTGATGCTGCAGCCAGCACAAGTGACAACAGCAGTGAGGATTGTGTCGTTTAGCTAGTTTCAGCTGAAGTGTCCCAATGCTGAATGTGGTTGTTGTTATATCAAAATTCACAGCATATGAAGTGCAGCATGATTCACATATGAAAAAAGGAAAAAATATGTGTATGCATCTCACCTGCCAGTTGGCACTGTTTTATCATCTAAATATCCTGGCAATTTCCCTCTTGCTCTGTACTGGCCCAGCACCACATCATCTGGGGTCACAACCTTCATGCTGCGCAGCACCTTGACCTTTTCATTTCGAATGTCCTCAGCATCAAGAGACACCTTCAATACGCAAATGTAGGATCAAAATCTGGATTTGCTGGTAATAGAGGATTGCAGGATTGCAGGTAGATGCCTGTACTATCCACAGCAGGATGTTCATGGTACTCAATTAATCAAAAAGTAAATCTGTGGGTTGGTTGGTGCCCATGAAAGCAGAGAACCTCGGTTTACTCAATTCCTTGTCTTTGTCTTACAAACCAGTACAATAGAAATGTGAGATGTTACTGTTTTGTGATGAGCCTGCAACCCCAGTGGCATTGGACCAGGTATAACAGCAGGAATGCTGTAGATATGTTGTGTATATTTACAGCCGCAGAGGACAGAGCATGCCGCATTCCGCTTTGCTACTGCGCATGAGATGTATTAAGAAAACAAAACATGAATGAAAGTGTCAATTCTGGGGTGACCCTCTGGGGCCAGTAGGTCTGGTCTGGTCTGGTATGGTATGGTATGGTGATTAACAACAAAAAACGAATTACATAATCCAATTACATGATCAAAGCAGAGTCATGACCTATTGCAATGCACTTACTGGCTGCTCCATGGCAAAGAGAGCGACAATCTGCAGCAAGTGGTTTTGTATCACATCCCTGATGATTCCATACTGGTCAAAGTATCCACCCCGACCTTCTGTGCCGAAATTCTCACTGAAAATGATCTGCACCAGCATCAAGTGAACAATGATCTGTCAGCAGCAGTTGTTCCACAGCATTTCATCAAACGCAAATGTTTGAGCAATCACTGGCAACAGTCACGCAACAGCAAACAAGCATAAAAGCAGTTGTTTGACAGCATTTGATCTACAGCAGCCCATCATGAGCTCAAACCATCAACAGCAATCAATCAACAACAGCAAGCCGAGAAGGCCCACTGGCGTGTTCCCAATCTTGGACCTGACTTTGCCAAGCAACGTCCTTCAAAATCTGTGTATAAAAGTCTGCTGTCATGCATGTAAGATTCAACATGTGCACGCTTGGTTGGTATGCCTGTTTGTAGTGGGTCATTCCAATCTCAGAGGATCCTTGTATGCCTACTAGTAGCACTTGGAGTCACTGACTCCGAAACCCTTTAGTACTTGAGTCACTGACTCCAGTGCCCTTTTCCATTTAGCTGAGCTTCCCTCATGTGAAGACCAAAAGAACAGAAAAGAATACTGGTAGTCGACTCAGGCGCTGCATTATTAAGATATGAGACAATGGTATTAATATATCTGATGTCTTGAATGTATTGAATGCATTGACTTCTACTATCAGTACTAGTATCAGTACTATGCACGCACCTGCACGTTTCTGATGTACTGTCTGCTCCAGAGAGGTTCAAACACCCGGTTGCTGAACCGCAGCACTGTCAGGTTCTCAATCAGCTCCTTGCCTACACACATCAACAAGCAGCAGCAGCAGTTGGAGTATTGCAGCAGCAGTGGCAGCTGTGGCAGCAGCATTTGGATTGCACGTACAGCATTTCATGTGCTTGCTTATATCATGTTATTGTCACCTCATCCTACAACTCAGCAGCCTAGCCGTGCCTTCAATTCCTCGTACATATATTGAATACACATATATATATGAGTCACATACAGTAGTAGTAGTTAGCCTTTTTGGCCCTTGGGAATGAGTCACCCAAGATAGAAATCTGAACTAATCACTTGGTAAATCTTACAAATGCATTGATCAACAAATGAATAGAAAGAAAAAAAAGATTTATCATATAGAAAAGCATCAAAGGACTCATCACCTAGATAATGATCTATGCGGTAGATTTCTTCTTCTGTGAGGTGCCTGGTCAGTCCCTCCCCCAGCTGTCTGCTGCTCTCACTGTCGCGCCCAAAAGGCTTCTCAACAATCACACGTGTCCACCCAGTGCTACAGCAGCAGCAGCAGCAGCAGCAGCAGCAGCAGCAGCAGCAGCAGCAGCAGCAGCAGCAGCAGCAGCATTTGGGCAACCACAACTGACTAGCGCCTCACAGATCGCTGCAAAGCGAGAAATACAGACTTCACAACCTCACATGCAGTAGAAAAACATCCAGGGACCCCACTGCCTGATCCATGTCGGGTCTCTGAAGGGCAGCATCGTCCAACAATGAATGGATTATTGCACACTTGAACTTGTATGCTTGCTGCACACTGACAGCAGAGTAGCTGTAGAAATCCAGATAAATGTACGGTGCACCGTCATAACTGTGCAGCAGCTTGTCACAGCATGTTGTGTTCTCATACATAACCCTGCCTACCTGCTTCGGGCATGGTCAGCAGCATTCCCAGTGGCTGCCAGAAACACATTTGGTGGAATAGACAGAAAGAACATGCGGTTGGCTTGTTGTTTCACAGACTCAAGTTCATTCAGGCGGGAGGAGAGAGATTGGAAGCCATCAGGGGCATCGTAGGGGCCCTGGCAGCAGCAGCAGCAGCAGTGGCAGCAGCAGCAGCAGCCCACAAGGTACTTGCAATGTGGTTCAAAACTGGACCTGGGATTTCAACACCACATTGCTCCCAGCCTTGAAACCGCATAGAAATCAACACGGTAAGACATCTTGATGTGTCTACCAAGGTGAAGCGTAACAAAGGCGAAGAGCAGAGGTTTGTGGGACTTTCTCACCGCCCAGAAACAGCACCAGCATCAGCAAGTGGACGACAAGCTAGCCCTGCTGTTGCTGTTGCTGCTGCTGCTGAACTCACCGACTGATAAAAGCAGCGCTTGAGGAACTTTTCTTGGGCTTCTGCACAACGTTCCCTACAACCAACAACAACAGCAGCAGCAGCAGCAGCAGCAGCAGTCAGTTGGCAACAGTGCAGTGGGCACACACATGTGGATTTCTGCAAAGGCAGCTGTGGGGCATATCACACCAGCAGCAGTACCATGAAACAACCCACCCTGTCCAAGCAGCTATCAGCCATAACCCACCAAACTTGGCATATGCCCACCGCTGCCAAAGCCTACCTGGTGAATTGCTGAGAAACAGCTGAGAAAGAGATAAGAAACTGCTGAGAAACTGCTGGAAGGCTATTGAGAAACTGGTGATGGGCAGAAGGTGTAAGAGAGCATTGCCAAAGCCATGAAGGGCCATGAAGTGAATGAGGGTTGACTCAAGGTTGATCAGCAGGATTTGAACCTGCCAGGCCTGCAACGGGGATGAGCCCCCAGCATCTAAGGATCTATTGACTGGTGGCCAAAGTAACAAGCTAACAGTGGCCACAATGACAAGTGATGGTAGGGTTTTGGGGGTCTGAGGTTCCAGGGGTAATAACAAAACCCCAAAACGGAATAAAACCCCAAACCACTGAACTGCAGAACCCCAAAACACTCGACAGTGCCCCAAAACACGGAAAGACTACCTTGCATTGACTCTGCATGTGAGTGTCATGGAGATCATCTCTCGAAAATCTTCATCACTCATCTTGCTACGGGCATAGCCAAACACCTGAAAGTTCTGCGGTGCAGGTCAATACAGCGACAGCAGCAATAATAGTAACCTTGATAAAATAAGCACCATTGTTTCAGCCATAGCAGTTTTGACACCTGCTACATGCTGAGAGCAACGCCCAGGGGGTACTATACAGTTTGATATATTTCCAGTGTCTTATGTTACATAGGAAGCTCACAGTGTACAGGAGTCAACCGGCAGGAGAGAACAAATTACAAAAATAGGTAACTTCCATCCTGAACTGCAGATACAAACACAGGTGAAGTCAGAAAGTGGTCCATATTGGTGGCCCTGCAATCCAACTCTGATGTGGCAGGGCCAAGGTGCCATATGTCAGCTGCGTATTGCTACTACTGATGTGGCGCGGTTGTGCATGTTAAACACCAACCATCATGTGCACATGGCACAAGGCAACCTAAACTGAAAACTCTTTTGCTGCTTTTCCCTTCCTGCATCTACCTATAACATGACATGCCAGTGCCAGGGTTTGATGTTGCCCTAGTGATATAATCACATGATCGCACCAACCTCTGGGAGCAACCCTTCATAATACAAGCTGAAGAGCGCAGGAAATATTTTCTTCTTAGCCAGGTCACCAGACGCCCCCAGTACCACCACTGACAAGCTGCTAACTGCCCAATCACTCTTGGGCAGGTTGTAGCCGACACAGGGATCCGTGGCTGCCAGTTTCTGAGCTGCTTCCTGCTGTTCATCCAGCTCTGCTGCTATGCCAGTGCCATTGCCATTGCCGGTGTTGTTTGCAGGGGCGAGCGTGGCTGTTGAGCCTGCAGGTTGGGCAGCAGTTTGCATGCATTGCTGTGAGCCATCATAAGAAGTGCTTGTGGTTGCGGTTGATCCACTGTTTTCCCACGAGGTTGAAACTAGTGTCTCTGTACAGATGTCTGAGGCCCTCTGGCAGAAGGGCCTGAAGGTGAGCCGGCTACATGTCCATGGGGTGGGTTGACTTCTGACAACAACCAGGGATCAATACAGCTGCACACAGTCAGCTCACACCATGCTATTGTAAGCTGCGAGAACCCGCGCCGTTCGTGCGGGAGACTGCGATCAGAGCTGGGTTGGAAGAGAAGCTGACTCTGCTGCATGTCCAAACCCTACTTGCTAGAAATGCCTGGGATACACTGAAAGCTGGTGCATCAAGCGATGCAGCAACATGAAGTATCTGCTACATTGCTGATACGTTTGATGAAGATGCAGAACACGTCCAGGGCTATCCGTAAGCACCATCGCAGGGCACTTCAGCTGCATTTGACATATCTTCTGTTCTGGCGTGACACCGAGGCCGTCAAGGATACGACTGTCGCTACAATATCGTACCTTGTTGATCAGCAGCACCGCAACTGGCATGTCTGCTGGCTGGGCGAAATCTGTGAAAGGGCGCACGTACTTCAGTCACATCTCAGAATGGCAACCAACTGTACCGGTGCGGACTGCTATCTGTCCACCTGCTGCAGCTGGAAGCCCATGTTGGCTTTTTGACTATTGATGAGGACTGCGCTGACTGCTTGCAGATCGGGTAACGCCCAGCAGACTGGCGTAGGCCTTGGCCAAGCAACATGCTGTTGATCAGTGGCACGTAGACCTTTATGTTGAGTAAATCAGATGTTTCGGCAGCTCAGCTGGCTTGGATCAGCTTAGTGCAAGTTGCCAGAGTGAGACAGTATTGTGACCCTGCAAGCGGATCAACACAAGAAGATGAAAAGCGGCCGACACAGCAAATATGCATATCTCACAACCTCCATTCGACGGAACAGGCATAGCGCCTCCTCGGAATGGACTGTTACGGAAAGGGGTCTCAAGCAACGGTAAAAGATCCGCAACCTTTCGTGGCGCCCGCTACCCTCGCCAAAACTTTGCACACGATCACATCACCTTAACATAAACATGTAGGAATGATCGGACGCGGCTGAGATGTTGGGCTGATTGTTGATCCTGGCAACTGGGACCCGCAGTGCGAACTGTGTGATTGTCGCTTTCGACATGCTACACCTGACATGTGCCATGTCTGGCATAGAACAATGTAACATAGGTTGCTTTTGAAGGACTTCAAGCTTGTAAGGTTGACAAGGTGGATTGCCTTCCCCTCAGGGCTGCTGCTCCGAGCAGCAGCAGCAGTGTTGCTGTTGTTGCTTGTTGTTGCTTGTTCTTGCAGCAACACTGCTGAGTCAGCAGTGTTGTTGCTGCTGTATATGTTACCCTTGCAGCCATAGCAATCCTGCCATCCAGCAACAGTAGTACTGTTGGGTTTCAGTTGCCAAATCATCAAGGGCCAACTGATCATTTGGCAACTAGTCTGGTGCTGTGACATGCATCAACTTGGCAACTTGCCAAGTGAACAAGTTGTTCACGTGAGGCTCAATGCCTGGTGCCTGATTGAGTGGCACGCTTGGTGCAGTGACGCAGTTGTTGATCAGGGTATGTGCAGTGGTGCACCTGCTGCTTATGCAGTATTTTCACAGGTTTTTCACAGGAAACAGACAGGATTTCTTGGTCTTGGTGCAATGACGCAGTTGCCGCTGCTTTGCGGTGGCGTTTGATCAGGGTTGTATTCACATGCCGCTTATGCAGCATATTCACAGGGCACATATCTGGAATGCATAGTCTTTTGAGTGCTTTGTGTCTTCTGGAACTGTTTGGTTTCCATACCATACCATACCTGACCATACAACCTGCTGGGGCCAGCTGGCCCCAGAGGGGCGCCCCGGAGGAGCCAACGTAGTCGCTCATGGGGGTTTCAGATATTCCCCATGAGCGACTTTGTTGGCTCTCACGGGGTGCCCCTCAGGGGCCAGGTTGTATGGTATGGTATGGTATGGATAATTGTGATCATCACATGGCATGGCAAGTTGCCAAGCCACTGAGTGGCTTCTGCCTTGAAGGCGCTCCACCCTGAGGAGGCCCTTCTTGTTGAATGATCTTTGGTGTGCTAGTTGGCTGAGCCACCAAGATCCTGGTTTTTGTCCCAAGGGCCGCCCCAAGGGCCGCCGACGCTTGGCTGCAACTGGTTTCCAAAGGATTACTACTAGTCTGCACATACTAGGCATGAGCTGAAGGCAGTGCCACACTGACCTGGCAGGCTGTCCTTGCCGCTGCTGCACAAAATGACACCGTGAGTCAGTACTACTGAGCGGCTCATGTCTGCCCGGCGTCAGTCCACAAGCCGGAATTTTGCTGCTCTGCGAGAACCCAGGCTAAAGCCTGGTTTCAGTCTGTCTGCGCCAGACTTCCCCCCAATATTCCCGTCTCCCTCCAGGAACCAACTTTGCCTTCCTCAGGACAAATTTGATTTAACCATACCATACCATACCATACCATACCATACCATACCATACCATACCATACCATACCATACCATACCATACCATACCATACCATACCATACCATACCATACCATACCATACCATACCATACCATACAACCTGGCCCCAGAGGGGCGCCCCGGAGGAGCCAACATAGTCGTTGATGGGGGGTATAAATCCACAACGTATTGCTCAACACAATCAAACCAATCCTCACTATGAAGTGACCAGAAATCGTCCGAGGCTTCAAGTGACGCCTCAACTTCTGGTATTGAAACTCTAGCTGCCATTGGGCTGCAGCGCTTGAGCCAACAAGCATGCAAAAATGATGCAAGTACTACTTACTAGTAGTCTGGGCTTCTGATGCATGAACATGGACAATCCATCTCCGATAGGCCGGGCAGTTGTACTTGTATTTAGTGATAGACTGAGTACTAAAACATACTTGCCCCAGCCGTGTGCCAGTGGCGGTGTCACCACTGGGTATCTGCCCGTCAACGCGCTTCAAGGGGTTTCCAGTGGTTTACCCTTGTCATAAAAGAGGATGGTAAAGATTGATTAGACAATCCGCCTGCGAAACATTGGGCGCGAGGCCGATGGCAGTAAATGCTATGGCTGATGGTATCAATCATTATTATACTGAGTACTACAAGTGTAGTATACATACTGAGTACTACTACTAGTAGTGTAGTACACATACAGACATACTATGTCTGTATGTCTATTAGTATGTCAGAAGCGGAGCCGATGACAGAATTGATGTGGTTGACGGGTAGTTTATATAGATATTATGACAGAAGTACACAAAAATCGTCCATTGGCTGCCAGGCTGAGGCTTCAGCTAAACTTCAGGCATCAGTGCAATGCCCTCGGTACACAGTGTACCTTTGTTGAGCTGATTGCTTTTGTGGCGTACTTCATCATGGCAGATGTTGCACGCAACGTGTGTTGTTCATCTGAGTGACATTTTTGTACCAGCTGCTGCTGCTGCTGCTGCTGCTGCTCAAGAATCGAGTCCAACGTGGTGACTTTGACCGTCAACATGCGATGACGTCAGCAGCTAGGTACCCAGATTCCCAAGGGCATCCGACAGTGTTTGCAGCTAAGGATGCGCGTGGCAAAGGCTTGATTTTACGTATTTGAATTGAAGCCACTTCTGAAGCTGGGCGCTGAACAGGACGTCCATGAAGGTCAGAACGTAGCAGCAGATGGTCACGAGCGTCGAAACGCCAGCTAGGCAGGTACGTTCAAGATCATGTATCAAAAACCCACAGCTCAACAGCGTATCAACGTTGTAAGAGCTGGGTTCACTCGTTGGCGGAGGCTTAGCAAAGGCTCAGCAGCAGTACAATGCATGCAACATGGTTTCTTACAGCTACTGCCGTGTGCGCGGTATCCCCGACCTGACGCTACTTCAACACGATAAATATCATTCATATATCCCCGCAGGTTGTGCCGGATGCTGCTCCAGCACGCCGGAAGAAGCCACCAGTGGAACACAAAGAAGCAGCAGAACATACTTCAGCAACAGGCCACGACAGCAGCAGTTCAGCGACTCTCAAAGGCCGCAGAATAGACCCAAAGACCAGCAGGACTCTGCTACTCATACTACATGGCAAGCGAGTCGACGATGACCTGCTGAGAGATGCAATTGTAGAGCTCAAGAAGCAGGGGCACAAGGTGAATAGCAGCAGCAGCAGCAGCAGCAGCAGCAGATGCACGATCACCAGGAGATGTTGTTGTTTCCACAGCAGCAGCAGCAGCTACTGCACCAGCATCAACAGCAGCAGAGATACAGCAGTAGTTTCTTGTCAGCTTAGAATTGCAGACCATGACATTCTACAGTTCAATGGCTGCAGGGCAGTGAGCAAAGCACCTCTGGTTGGTAGAGCAGCAGCATGAAGGTCTGGCAACGCCTGTTGACAGTGGATAAGAGACCCACCGCTGACTTAGATTCAGTGATCAACCAGTCTCCTAACTTTGATGCAGTAGATAACCAGTCGCGTAACAGCAGATGTATACCCCATATGGATCTTGGTTGCAAAGGCATTCATCAGCTTGGAACAGCTGAACACATCACAGAACCAAATACATAATCTTTCGTATATACCTCCAGCATCATACTGCACAATCACTGCCGCTGCTGCTGCTGCTGCCGCTGCTGCTGCCGCCGCTGCTGCTGCTGCCGCTGCTGCTGTCCTCAGATACTTGTGAGGGTCACATTTGACTCGGGTGATGTTGACAGGTTTGTTACAGAAGCCATCAGCCTCAACCGCCAAGGAATCACAAATTACCAGACCATAGTAGCAGGTATGTTGGTGTCATCTGCACCCACACACTCAATGCAATGGCATAGTTGGCACTGACTCCATACAAATCAAGCAACATGCTGTTTGAGCATAATGTTGTCTAATGTATGCTTATAACATTGTGCTTGAGCATCCACCAGCAAGCTGCTGCTGCTCAGCAATCAGTGATTTAGGACACTCTGCAGCAGGGGGCTTCCCCGACTGCCTGATCATCATGATTGCCAGCCAGCATGCATAGAGATCAGCAGTCTAACTGCAGTAAAATTGTGAAAACAATTCTGCTGTAAAATGAGACTTTCACATGAACAGGATATGCTTATCAAACATTCTAAGTCCGGCAGGTGGTGGTCATGGGACTCTGAACGAGGTGGTGTGTAGCCTCATGCAGCACATTGAGGACATCTGAATCATTTTCATTGTCAATAGTATATATATATATATATATATATATATATATATATATATTCATAAGCATTATGCTTATCATACATTTTGCACCTGGCAGGTGGTGGTGATGGCACTCTCAATGAGGTGGTGTGCAGTCTCATGCAGCACAGAGAGGCAGTGCAGCAGCAGGGGCTGGCAGTAGCACTGCTGCCTTTGGGAACAGCAAATGACTTTGCCTGTGTTTCTGGAGTCAGTGTGGTGAGTGATTTGACAGATTCCTGTATGATGTCTTTGAACGAGTTGAAGATTAGTATGAGCATAATTGTTGCAGGGAAAAAAATGTTTAAACAGGCTTACATGTACACTTTCGCAGTGTTGAGCAGATTGTGGGTTTTTTTGTATGGCAAATTTCCAAAAGGCGTCCCAGGTCTGAGCTACTAGCGGCGGGAGTGATGTTGACAGCATCCTCATGTGCTGGTGTGGTGTGCATTGCGCACTTCAGAAAGACTTTAGAACCTGCCAGCGCAGAAGAACTTGGAATTAATCACAAATAATCAGTACAGTGTTGCATGCCAAACCATACCATACCATACCATACCATACCATACCATACCATACCATACCATACCATACCATACCATACCATACCATACCATACCATACCATACCATACCATACCATACCATACCATACCATACCAACCACACCATACCACACCATACCACACCATACCATACCATACCATACCATACCATACCATACCATACCATACCATACCATACCATACCATACCATACCACCTGGCCCCAGAGGGGCACCCCAGAGGAGCCAACATAGTCACTCATGGGGTACAATGTCGTGAATTCACATTCTTCAAAGCTCCAGAATTCACACAGCAGTTCTTGTCCTATCAGGCAGTGTTCATTCTGATTGCAGACGCCCGTCTGCTTTTTAGAAAGCATTTCTGAACTTCCAACGGGTGATGCTTACCCTGAACTCTAATCATCTTGAGGTTGCCTGGCCATGAATTACCAGTGCAAGGTGGCGGCCATGCTGTCTAATTGTGCACACGTCAGTCAGCCACCATGCCATGCTGCCAATGTTGAAGCGCTTGCATGTTGGAAGGTTCAATGCTTTCAAGCCAATCACAGTGTGCTGGCAGCACACTTGCAGGGCCTGCAAATTTCAGAGCATAGATGTCTGAGTGCTCCTGACCACCATGGAAAGCTTTCAAAGGAGTCCTCTTGCCCAACTGACAACAATATGCTGTATGTTTTGCAGGAATACACTGGTCGGGGTGAGAGACGCGGTGGACTCCCTTGTATCTGCCCTGCTGAACACTTTCCAGGAAAATACTTCAGCTTATACAGAGATGAAGATGGATGCATCATCCCTTCACCAAACCTTTAATCGGGCCACAATAAGTTATGACGGCTTTTTGAAAAGGTTTGGGAGCGGTCGCAAGTTGTTGCGTCAGCATCATGCTCAATCGGCAGTGCTGCCCCCGCCTAGAAAGGCTCATCAATTGGCCGCGTGATGGTGGCATGTGCAGATGGTGCTGATACCTAATGGTCAATGACCATGCCGACATAAAGGTGGACAGGCTGCACAAATATTCTCATCAATAATCAGGACAGCATCATGTTCAGAAATTCAATAAATCAGGCAGCGGCTGCCTTATTGCCAGGAGCTTTTGAGTAAGCCAGCAGGGTATTCTCACATCAATAATATGGAGTTCTTGTGTTTAAACAGAATGGTATGAGAGCCATGCAACAATTTGGCAGTGTTTGTTGCTATACTGTAGCATTCTAGTAGAATATGTCAGCTGTTGCCGTGGTTCATCTTTTGTGGGCTGCAGAAGAGCATGGCTGAGTGGTTTTCAGCATGGTATTCAGCATAAATGATGCTATATACACAACGCATGGGTGTTGAGGGCTGCTCGCTGAGCATGATGGTTTTTACTCTGATATGCTCATTGTCACAGCCATTTGAATAAACGTGGCATAAACGTGCCATACATACCATACCATACCATACCATACCATACAACCTGGCCCCAGAGGGGCGCCCCGGAGGAGCCAACATAGTCGCTCATACATTATCAACCAGCTGCATCATGTATGATATCACTGATATGTGTTGTACACCGCATGCCCCTTTCTCCTTACTACCAATGTGATCTGGATTATCGCATGGTTGGTTGTATGAGATCTCAGCAATGGCTCAATTATCAAATAAGATACCTCAATGTCATTGGAGTAAGGCATGACGATGCCTTCATGAATGATCAGAGTCTGCCTTCATGCCAAGAAGTATTGCATGATAATCATCATTGTTTTTATCGGGGTAACTTGATGAAGTTATTTGTGGCTACCTGTTGCTCAGCAGCTGGCAGATGACACAACATGTTGTGTAGAAAGTTGATGCATGTAGCGATCACAATCTTGTCCAAGTTGATCAGCTTGTTTGTCAGTTCTGTACCACAGAACGGCGATTCCTCCCCCCCCCCCCGCCCCCCGGCGATTCCTGCCCTTATTTAAGTCACTGCTAATGCTGCAGCAGTGTGCCATGCTTTGTACATTTGGTGTGCTTCCTGTTCATGGAATTGCTTTTGAGGGCTTCTGCACCATTCAAAATAATTTGGCAAGGCTTGGCCTTACTAAGTCAGACAGTGGAAACAGCTGACACCATGTACTCCAAAGGTCCTTTCAAGAATGCACATTGTCAGTGAGGCCGCGGCCTTCAGCTCACCATGAATGCATTCGCAACTGCAAATACATCCACTGCAATAACTGTCAATGCTGCCAATGCCATTTCAACTGGGCCAGCAGTGTGTTGACCATATCATCATGCTGGTAAGTTTGCACCACCGTTGTGTCGTTGAAACTTACTAGAGTTCAGCCAGGTTGCAGGCTATCCTCTTAAGGGTTGCATAGGCGGTTCACATTGGCGATTGTGCGTGCTGAGCTGAGAAGAGGAACCAGTGACTGTACTGCTGGTCACTGTTACTGACTGCTGATTTGCAGCGTATGTGGCATTATTCTTCCCTGGATCATGAGGCCATGTAAATCTCTCCCTGTGGTGTATGTGTACGTCCAGGTTGCCCCTCAGCGATGAAACAAGTGAGCCAACGTTACCGTAAAATGAAACTGGGCTTGCAACTGTGTATCTGTTCAGGACCCAGTCGTGACAACATCAATGAATGGGTATAGCAAGATTTACTGCCGTGTTGTTCATTGCAAGGAATACACGGGGGAGCATTGACAGCAGTGAACGTAGATGGCGCTCCGAGAGCCCTTGATCAAGCATCCAGGACCGCATAGAAGGAGGCGAGCAAGCTCGATTGAAGACGCGTGGTCCGAAAAACGTAGGTGCTTTGATCTGGCATAGATCACGTCTATGACGTGCAGCAGCATTGCTGCATTGGCTGGCAGATCAACCCCCTTTGTTCCTGAGCCGTACATGCGTGTTTCAAAGCTTCAACATTGCTCTGAATGGGTGATATAATAAACAACCAATCACATCAGAGCTGCTGTGTGATCTTAGGCAGCATCCTTCCGCTCTTGCCTACTTCTCTTGAACCGTGTAAGTCCCACAGCGCCATACAGATGCTGCAAGTGGAGGGTTGCCATGGATGCAACCTGCAGCCCCTTCAATCCACCTGCATGTACTGCTGCTCGTGCTGCTGCTGCTGCTGCTCGTGGTAATTTTTCTGTTGGGATCAATCATCTGTACAGGAGATGAGGAGGTTGGGACTGTTGAGGACTACACCTCCATCATATTCAACCTGCATGTCTGGTCATACAGGCTGTCTCAACAGGTGCGCCTCTCACCCTAAACCATAACCCTAAACCCTAAACATCGCTTTCAGTACAGTACTGATGGCCTATAGATGTCCTGCAGTCCCTGTGACAGTACAGTACGGTACAGTACAATACAGTACAGGACATGTGCAGTACAGTACAGCACAGGACAGTACAGTACAGTACAGCACAGTACAGTACAGTACAGTACAGTACAGTACAGTACAGTACATTACAGGACAGTACAATACAGTGTGCAACAGTATTGCCGTGTAACTACATCAGGCTTTGGGCACATGCATTATTAAGCTGCATGCACTTGCAGCTGTCATTGCAGCTACCCCCATGTGGTTGATGCAGGTATCAGCAGCAGCAGCATATACCCATGAAGTTGGCAATGTGTGTCCTGGTTCCTCTACTGTTTTTGCTGCTCAAATGAATCTTCTCATACTACTGGCAATCGACTTGCTGGGCCTACCTTAGTGAAGACTGCAGGACAAACTTGTGGTAGTTAGTAGTGATTACTCAGGACTAAAGGACGGCACTACAAGCTAGTCCTGCAGTATTTAATCAACTCATCTGCTGTCACCACAACTCACTGACAGGAGTTTGCCAAGTACGAGAGGCGGGCTCAGCTGAAACAAGCTGCCCGGGTCTTTGACCACCGCCACCTCAGCATGTTATTCAGAGATGGCAGTCTCACAAGGACACTCAGTGCTGCCATACCTGTACAGCAGCAGCAGCGGCAGCAGCAGCAGCAGCAGCAGGGAGGGGAGACAGCTGTTGAGGAAGGAATGCAGTTCGCAGGGTACACTCCAACCCAGCAAGAGGTTGCAGAAGCCGCACTACAGCAGCAGCAGCAGCAGCAGCAGCAGCAGTCTGAGCAGGAGACGTTGCTTCCTCGCTCGGCATTTGAGAGCAGCAGCCCCAGAAGGCGATTCAAAGCTTGGAAGTATACATTCTTTTGGCAGCGGGCGCAGAGCGGACTTCGCATCGCTCGGACCGGCACGGCAACGGCGAGGAGCTGGTTTGGCCTGCCGATGCTGCCTGTCAACCACCCGGCGATGGTCGCGTGGTCGCTGCTGATGTTGCTGATTGACCTCACGTACACGGCGGTGCTGCTGCCGCTGATGTTTGCTTTTGATCTCCTACACCCCTGGCAGACTCCATACTGGATCAGTGCCGCGATCGGGTGCCTGTTCTTCGTGGACCTGTTCGTTGTGCTGCACAGGTAGGCACTTTGGCACTTGATCGAGGCGAGTGTCACATTGCTGAGTTGATCAACATTCACTTGGCGTCTCTACTGCTGATTGGACCTTGAAAGTTCGAATGGCATCTCTGCCGCTGATGGAAAAGCGAAATTTTCAATCGCCTCCCTCACATATCAATGCTGCTGATCTGATGTGATTGATTGATATCAATGCTGCTGATCTGATCTGATGTGATTGATCAATGCTGCTGATCTGAATCATGCTGCTGACATCAGGGGCGTGGTGGTGCGCTACCTGGATCGCCACATCTACATTGACAGTCCGTCAGATGTGGCCCGGCTGTACGTCACACACGGCGCCTTCTGGAGGGATGTGCCGGTCGCACTGTCTGGTCCACTGCAGCTAGTAGCCCTCTGGCCAGGAGACTGGCTGCACCCCAGGTAAGCAACATTTATCTGTCAGTGTTGTTACTATATAATGAATATGTATAATGAATATAATATGAATTATAATAATAATCAATATATTTAAACACATTTTTCTAAAAAGCGAAAGGAGCTGGTCTGGTCCACTTCTACTTGTGGCCCTCTGGTCAAGAGACTGGCTGCACCCCAGGAACGCGAGGTTGGTTTATCATTGTTGTTTTTGATGTAATTGAGCATATACACAAGAACTTCAGGGATAGTGGAAGTAGCTGTCTGGTTTATACAAAATCAGCATTGCCAGATTACATATATTCACTTGTTGATGGTGGAAGTAGCTGTCTGGTCCACTTCAGTTGGTGGCCCTCAGGCCAGGACACTGGCTGCACCCCAGGTTCACAACATTTTTCACTTCTACTTCAACCATTATCTGTTCATTCTATCTAGGTATGGCGGTTGAATGTCAAAAAAGGCCAATTATTGAACGGAATAAATATGGAATGGTTGGATTAGAGGTGCTAGAATTTTATATAACAAAAATCGAGATCATTGCTGCTGTCATCGCTAATGCTGCTGCTGTCAATGCTGCTGCTGCTGCTGCTGCTGCTGCTGCTGCTTGTTTTTTGTTTCCATGTAGCCATGTTGCTCTTGTGGTCAACACATTTCTGCTGCTGCGTGGCCTGCGCCTGATGAAGCTGCTGCTGCTGTCACGGGAGCTCTTCTTCGGCAAGATGGGCTTCAGGTGTGAGGGCCAAACTCAATTCGACTCGTATTATATATCATTTTTGTGTCGATAAACACTATGAACTTGACCTGAGTTCAATCAAGTCAAGTAGGGTTGAGCCTGGGGGCAGGCTGTAGTTAACTGGGCTTCAGGTGAGAGGGCCAACTTGAATCTTCAATCTGCACATACTGCATTATTTTGTTGAACAGATTGTTGAACAGATAGTATGAATCTGACCTGAACTTGACCTTGAGATGGATCAAGTCAGGTGGTATTTGGCAAGATGGGCTTCAGGTGAGAGGGTCAAACCCCTCAACTAAATGTATACTATATGTATATATCACACTGATTATAACAATAATAATAACAAACTATGAAATAACAAACAATGAAATAATAACAAACAATGAATAATAACAAACAAAGAAATAATAAGATAGATGAATGTAGATCAATTATATTACAATACTATTGTGTTCATAAACAATTTGAACTTGACTAATTTGTTTTCAGTTGAGTGACACTGAGTTCAGGGGCAACTAATTTGTAACAATATACTCCTGATTATATCACCCTTGATTAAGTATGTCACTGCTGCTGCTGCTGCTGCTTCTCCTCCTCCTCCTTCTGCTGCTGCTGCTGCTGCTGCTGCTGCTTCTCCTCCTCCTCCTCCTTCTGCTGCTGCTGCTGCTGCTGCTGCTTTTCCTGCTCCTCCTTCTGCTGCTGCTGCTGCTGCTTCTCCTCCTGCTCCTTCTGCTGCTGCTGCTGCTGCTGCTTCTCCTGCTCCTCCTTCTGCTGCTGCTGCTGCTGGTGGTGCAGGCACATGGGTCACAGCTTGTACCGCTGGTACAGCCTGAGCCTCGTCTACGTGCTGGCTGTCCTGATCAACTGGCTGGCATGTATCATGCTGTTGGTGGCGCACATTGAAGGAGCAGAGAGCAGCTGGCTCCAAAATGTCAAGGTACTCGTATCTTCTGTCTTTTCCTTATTGCTGATCAAAGCACATCCCACAAAGTTCAAAATTTACTGAAGTGAAATAGAAATATTGCTGTTCTATTAGGTATAGCTGCTGTAATCAGATCAGCTGTGCCTGACAGACAGCCTATGATATCAAAGCACACAACAATGTGGGATAAGATAAATAAACAACAAGCTATATGGTAACAGCTGCCTTGCTCAGGCAGACGAGTGCAGTTTGAATGGTGTTGATGTTGGATGGTGTTGATGTCAATGTTGTTTGCAGTAGTTTGGTTGTCTCAGTATGCAGAGGGACCACATTGCTGCATAAGCAGGACGCAACTTCTTGCATGAGACAATGATCATCAAAACGCAAATTTAATCGACTGTTATAACACAAATCTGAGTGACTGTCATAACACAAATTTGAGTCATTGTTATAACACAACCCTGTAGGATGTCAGACTTGAGTGGTGAGTAGTATGGCCTGAGCTGGCGGTGCTGCTACCTGATCGTCAGGCCTGGTTGTCAGGCCTGATGGTCAGGCCTGACCGTCAGGCTGCAGCACCGCCAGCTCAGGCGATACTACTCACCACTCACCCTGACATCCTACAGGGTTGTGTTATAACAATCACTCAAATTTGCATTATACAGTCCTGCAGGAGTTGATCCAGATCCATCATACTAGTGTAGTACTACACTCCTGCATCTATTGGGTGAGAGTTCTGCATCCGTTGCTGTCCAATGTTTGAACACTTCCAGGGTCGTGATCTGAGTGTGTCAAGTCCTCAAGAGCAGTACATGACTGCTTTCTACTGGATGATAATCAGCACACTCACAATCGGTGAGTCATTGCACCATTCTGCAGCAGCAGCAGCAGCAGCAGCAGCAGCGGCAGCGGCAGCAGCAGCAGCAGCAGCAGCATCGGCAGCAGCAGCGGCAGCAGCAGCGGCAGCAGCAGCGGCAGCAGCAGCGGTGACGGCTGTGGTGCTATTGATGATGACTGTGGGCCATGTGTTTCATTGGTAAATTCACACTCATACGGCATGGCGAGGCACTCTATCTGGCAGCACTTGGCATCAGCATTGGAGTTTTGAAAGAATACATTATTATCCTGTATGTTTGTCGTCTTGCTGTCTTCAAGACAGATGGAGGAAAACCTGTTTGTGTGGTTGTTGCGTGTGGTAATGCTTCTTTGGCATCACCTCAAGCAACAACTGCACATACATATTTTACTCCCTTTTACACACTGAAGTACGATCAGATCCAAAGAACTTGCTTATCATTTCACAAGAAGTTCTTGTTTGATTTTTCCTCGCATGCATGCTTTATGCATGCATGCTTCATGCAGGTTATGGTGACATCAGCGCAAGCACAGCACTGGAGCAAGCCACCGTTGTGTGTGCTGTCATCACTGGAGTTTTATTCATTGGTTACGCCATCAAGAGCCTGATGGACATTCTGGTGGAAGCAGCCTTGCAGGTGAATCACCTCAGCCTCAAACGGCTTCCTCCTCCTCTTGCTGCTGCTGCTGCTACTGCTGCTGCAGCTGCTGCTGTTGCTGTTGTCGTAGCAACCTCCTTGATGGTCCTTTCAGGAGCTGTTTGACGCTTGAAAGCGTCACTGTTAGACTTATTAAGCTTGAACAAATTCAGAACAAATTCAGAACAAATTCAGAGAATTCAACTCCAAGGCATCTGAAGGTATCTGAGGCAGACATCCTTCACCACCTGCACCCTCCTCCTGCTCCTCCTTACGGGATGTCGGGGTTCTGAATTTCAAAGTCCAAAAATACTGTATAAGTATTGGCACCACTGCTGCTGCTGCCGTTGCTGCTGCTGCTGCTGCCAGGACGAGTATGCCCAGCGCATCTCAACCCTGCGCAGTCAAGCAGGAGCTCTCAAGGTCTGGGCCAGCTGGCAGGACCTGCCAGAATCACTGGTGGAGCCAATGTTCAGGTGAGAGAAATGATTATTATAATTTGTAATATTTTTACATATCATTATGATTATTATATTATGTTAAATATTACATTGTACTTTATATCTGGGTGAGGTTTTTGCCGGCGTGCTGGTGCAAGATATGGGTTCAACTCCTATAGGCCTTGGTGCATCTCAGAACAGAGAGGACCAGTCAGCAGCTGAGATAGTACTACACCTAGCAAACATCACACAATAATACTATAATATACCCCATGAGCGACTTTATTGGCTCCTCTGGGGTGCCCCTTGGGGGCCAGGTTGTATGGTATGGTATGGTACAGTGTGTAATATTCAATATTATCATATAAAATGTTATTGGTTGTTGATCATAAGTGGATAGATTACATTTCTATATGTCCTGCAGGTACTTCATGGGTCCCTGGCTGACGAATCAGGTTGTGTGCAAACACTGGGGCAGTGTGTTGCAGGACCTGCCAGCTCAGCTGAGGGGACAAGTGCTGGAACACTTACTGGTGGTCAAACACAAGGTGAGACAGGTTTTAATCAACCTACAAAAAGATATGTAAATGATGGGGTGGCATTATATAAACAACATTATTCACCAGCTCAGCTGAGGGGACAAGTGCTGGAACACCTACTGGTTGTCAAACACAAGGTAGGAGGCATCTTTTATTAATTTACAAAAAGATATGTAAATGATGGGGTGGATCATATATATAACATCATCTAAACATCATGCTTGAAATATTCTGCATGTGCAGTAGTATATACCATGATGTATGCCAGCTTGTTGGTGCTGTTCCAACAACTTGGCTTACACTACGCTGTATATTACTGCACATGCACTGACTGAGTGTGACATAAAGGGTGACTCAGTGGCCTAGTACTAGTTTTTTTTTTGGAGAGTGATGGATTGGTCTATTTGAGAGTGATGAATTGTCGTATTGAGCACAGCGCAGCTGCTGCACACCAGTCGGTGAGCACCATCAAACAAGAGCATGCAGGGAGCAGCGAATGTCATCTTGCCTGTGACTAAGTCCAGTGCCACAAGCAAAGTGACATTTTTTGGTCCCTGCATGTACTTAATACCGTTTTTGGCAGCCCAGAGGGATGTGACATTGAGGTGAATCTGTCACTCCTGGATATAGGAAGCTTGGAGTCTGGTGGCAAAGCGGTATTATTTTTGCAAAACAATATTTCCTTATTGACACTCTATTTTCTTATCATTTGTTACCGGGAACACAGGCAATACATAGGACTGTGAATCATTGTGCAATATCCGGTAGCAGGATCACAACATTCTGAAAGTAACATGCCTCTCAAACTTCATTCTGCATATTCCAGCTGCTGGCAGGAGAATTTGCATATGAAGGTCTGTTTATGCTGTGAGAGCAAAAGCTAACTCCATATGCCATTCCTGCTGCCAGCATCTGGTACCAGACATGGCATGTTTATATCATGCCCGGTGCGCAAAAGAAAAGGAGCCTACCGTGTGGATACCATGCAGAATTGACTCAATTCTCACATTGTAGTAGCAGTTTGCACGCCAATGGGGTAGTAGTACTCGTGCCCTGATCACACACTCTCGCTGCCTTGGCAGCGGGACCTAGTGGACAGTAGGGGGCGTGGAGCCGACGGCATCGCCATCGCCACACACGCCACCCTCGCTCAACATACGCGGTTGTCTATCTAAAGACGCCAAGCGTAGATCATTCATTCATTCATTCATTCATTCATTCATTCATTCATTCATTCATTCATTCATTCATTCATTCATCCAATTTATGCCCTGTTCAACGTCTTCCTGCTGCCAGTGAGTCGGCAGGCAGCCGACACTGTCCGCACAGCTGCCGTCTGCTACTTGGCCCTCAACTTGATGTTTCAAACTGCCAGACTGGCAGCAGGTACTCAAGAACAGCCTCTTAATAATCAATTGAGTTGGTTTGAGTGCACAATCTTCACACCATCAGCAGCAGGGACTTCAACATGGCAGCAGCAAAAAATGATCCTGCAGTGATTTTTTAATAGAAGAAAACGGAACGCATGATCACCTGTATTTGTGTTTTTCATGCACTCCAAATAATTAATAATTAGAATTAAAAATAAAATACATAAGAATTATAAATATTTGTTTTGCAGGAGTTATCGCCTCTGGGCATACGGCTCTTGGCTGGAATTCCCCGGACTGCAACCTGGCATGTGCTGGCACTGCTGCAACCGGTGCCTTTGGCCCCGGGCCAGCAGCTGTGCTGGGAAGGTGAAGAGGCAAAATACATCTGGCTCATGCAGGTAAATGACACATGAAAGTAACAGTTGCTTCTCATGTCATTTGGTTGTTACATCTGAAGAAGTTGTACCAACATGATTGGCAGACTGGACTTGGAGATGGTGTGTACTGCTACAGCTGCTGTGGTGTTGTAGATGTGAGTCAATTATGCTGAATAGTGGATATATGTTAAAAAAGATGTTATAAAAATGTTACAAAGTTGTCACAAACTGTTATGACTGCAGGAGGGCTCCCTGGTTGCTCTGGATGGAGTGGTACCAGACCTCAGCAGCATCATTGATATGCCGGGTATGATTCTGGCATTTGATGCCTTGTCATGGGTAAAGCAGCAGCAGCAGCCACAAGACGGCGGCAGCAGCAGCAGCAGCAGTCATGATGGTGGTCAACATGGCAGACATGGCAGAAGAAGCAGCAAGCATCACCATAAGAAACACAAGCGAACGCAGGCACTCCATCACCATCAGCAGCAGCAGCAGCAGCAGCAAGAAGCGGCAGATTCTGCACAGGCAGGAACCTCAGCAGCCTCAGCAGCAGCAGCAGCAGGTGCTGGAACCTCCTCAGCAGCAGAAGCAGGACAAGGAGCAGGACAAGCAGCAGCAGGGTTCTCCCGGACATCTGATGCAGGAGGCACACCTTGGGCAACACCCCTGGCCTCTAGGACAGTCTCTGCTGCAGCACTAACAACCACACCCGCCCAGCAGCAGCAGCCACCAGCAGGTAGTGTATTCGGTGCTATTGTGCGTGAGATCAGCAGCAGCAGACAGCTCAGCAGGGAACCCAGCTGGAAGGTACAGCAGCAGCCTAAGCCTGATCAAACTCCTGCTGCTGCTTCTGCGGAACTGATCCAGCAGCAGCAGCAGCAGCAATGGCAGCAGGATTGTGCAGAGGGTACGACGCCGTTACCCCGGTTTGAAGATGGCAATAAAGCTCCTAGCAGGGACAGTCCTACAATAGATAGAGCAACCAGTGGTGCCGGTGCTGCAAGCCCTGATGTCACTCGCGGTCCAACCCCACCAACTGGTGTCACCCGTGGTGCCGGTGCATCTGAGTGCAAAGGTGTCACTAGAGGTCCCAAAACGCTGAAGTACACGTGCAGCTACCAGGCAGTGAGCACCAGCTTCTTTTGGGCCCTGCCACTGCATCAGTTGAATTTGGCGTTTGATGGCCTGCCGCGACTGTTGGAGAATGTTCGTGCAGAGCTAGAGGAGCATCATCATCATGCCCCAGCCTGCTGATGGATCGACAGGGCTTCGGCGCCTGTCAAGTGCACATGGTTGAATGCTGCCAGCAGTGCTGCTGAAGGCTACACTGTCAGTGCTCGGATCAATGATCTGTGACACAAATTTAGATTTTTATTTAGGCTATTGTAGCCCAGAGATTTGCCCAGTCCGGGCTGCTTGTGCAGAATGATCATATTATCTGAGTGAAAAATAATTTCAGGTACTGTTCAAAGATGCGCATGAAAATGGTGCCACATCAC
Organism: Coelastrella sp. MACC-549; assembly: GCA_018290735.1. Classification (NCBI taxonomy): domain Eukaryota; kingdom Viridiplantae; phylum Chlorophyta; class Chlorophyceae; order Sphaeropleales; family Scenedesmaceae; genus Coelastrella; species Coelastrella sp. MACC-549. Next base: position 52,709 of record JABEVS010000079.1, read on the forward strand.
GTACTTGAGCTATCTTCCCAAGAGTGAGGGGCCCCTCACTGCTTGCTGCCGGACAGTATGTGGAGTTTTGGCCAGCCGCTAGCTGCGGTTCGTTCAGTAATAATCATTGAATAACATACAGTCATTACTTCGCAAGCATTTTTGTCTTTCTTCCGCCACGTTCGAGGATGATGACAATGTTCCCAGGGACGCTCCTCCTTCTTATCATTTTGGTGCTTGTAGAGACTATTGCTGTAGAAGGGCCGTTCAGTAGACTGCAAGTATAGCTGCACATGCACAGTAATCATGTTAAGGTAGCAGACTGGCCTGTGTTTCCGACAGCAGATTGATAAGCGCCCACGGAGGTCAGCATACGCCTTCTCGCGCTTGTTCGTGCGCTACGCCACATTGCAACAGTCTTTCACCTGAGTGTGATGCTTTGCGCATGGCCCAGCATGCATACTTCAAGGCAGTTTTTGCTTGAACAAGTCTATACGACCATCATCTCTGCTTGCAATGCACTATTGACTGCGTGGACATATCCCATTCACCTGCCTGGTGTGTTACTGCTGTTGCAGCCTGCGTGCAGCAACTTAACACCGTGATGAGGTTGGTCACGTTGCTGCTGCTCCTTGCAACGCTGCAACAGCATGCAGCTGCCGTCGAGCGTGTCCGCTTCCATTCCAGAACCATTGCAAATGGTGAAAACTTTGCAGCGCTTGGGAGGGGTTCCAACCCTCAAGACTTGGCAGCTGCAGTAGGCCTGGCAGCACAGCAGACAGCCCTCCCCAATGCCGGCTACGTCAACATAACCGCAGTGCAGCGCTGGAAGTGCTTTGACAACAAGGCCACCGATAACTACATTGGAGAGCCATTATTCCTGGGCTATAGGCTCAACAGCACCCAGACCCTCACAGACGCATCATGTTCTGTTGTTTGGTACCCTCAAGCGACCAGCTGTGATTGCATTGAAAAGGGAACTTGTGAGCCTGGCAAACCCAACTTGAACTCAATCTGGGCTTTGGATCAGCACGCATTTGCAGTTTCAGCGGATCGGCGCTCTGATGGGTGGTGGTGCAGCTGGGTGAGGGTTCTGAGGACACAGGCGGGCAAGCGGGGTGTGGTTGACACTCTCGTGAGTTACTCTGTCACAACATTCTTCCAGCCATAGCAGTTTTAGATCAACTTATTTAAGAAGATGGCATTCCTGAAGCAGTGATGATTCAGGGAGATTCAGGCAGTCACTGCAAACGGCGCCGCACGATGATCGTCTTGGAAAGTTGAATGAGATTCCTTCAGTGGGATTGCCAAAGACTTTGAAAGTCAGCGCTGAAGCAAAGGACTGTTGTTATTGGTGCCACCCAGTGTTTTGCAAAGTGCCACACACCAGCCTGATTGTGGCTTGTTTTGTGTTTGTGCAGTTGTACACAGCAGCCAGTTCATGAACTTGCTCAAGGCTCAACTGGCCTAGTGCTGCACACTAAGGATTGCAACTGGCAGCCTACAGCCAGTAGCTGCTAATGACATCAACTCAGCATGGTGTCACAAACTTAGCATGTTACCGGTACTAACACAATCATTGCCAATGCCAGCAATGTTTGTTCAGCATATTTGCTCATTAATGAGCCCAATATTCGGCTCTGAGCGGTCACTGGCCTTGTCCAACGGTGACAGCAGTAATGCAAGGTGAGCAAATGCACACAGTACCAGACCGTTGGACAAGGCCAGTGACTGCTCGGAGCCCGATGTTGGGCTCACTGGTGATGGAATGCATGCCATAGTATTCTGTCTCTCACACCATCCTTTGCATGCAAACTTAATATCATGCATGCGTTCAGAAAGGCTTCATTTACTGAATGGCAGTGCCAGGCATATTTTTTTGCATCAGTTCACACAGCATGTGTGCGTTTACTGCATTTTCAAACCTGCGAGTGTTTCAGGCTGAAATGACCTAACAGCCTGTGCCGGCTAGCCTTGGCAGGCTGACAGGCATAGTGCTGCCAACAACCAAGTTGGTTGTCAGTGTAGAAGAGATCTCTCTTTCTATATAGAGCCATACAATGTTTGATGAGCTGGCAAGTGAACTGACATGCATTGTGTAAAAGAAATTTAGCCATGCAGCAAGGTGAAATGCTATGGCAAATGCGCTGACATGCGTTGGGGGTGCCACCCTGTGTGCCTGCTGACATGCATTGTGTGGTGTGTGTGTTAAACACTTCATAAACTGTGCCTGCGGCAGCCTGACACACAGGTTGAGGCCTGTACGTACATTCATATGGTCTGATACTGATCTCAGGTTGAATGTTAGTAACTTACTAAGGTTACCTCAGGCATTGGTATTGGTATTGAATGATTCTTATGGTCAGTCACTCAGTGACATCCAGTCTGGTGATGCCATCAGAAGGTTTGCAGGATAATGGTTCTATTCGTGTCAGAAAGTGGATTGAATTCACTTGGTAGATTTGAGGCGCGGGGCCGATGGCAGTAAATGCTATGGCTGCAAAGTACTGATTATTATTATTATTTTTCGTGTCAGAAGTTCTCAGAACTCAGTGATCACAACCAATTTGGGGTCTGTTGTCGTTCTTCCCACGTGCATGCCATTGGTCACTTCTTCATCCTTTGAAGGATGAGCCTCACACAATTGCAAACACTTGAATCTATCTTTGCTGTGATGCTGAAAGCTTGCCGTGTGAAGTCCACGCAAATGGCAATGATATACAGCACCTATAATGGTTAGCAATGATGCTGCTGTCATTGACTGGCGGCCAACATGTTGTGACAACTGTTTGAACTCCATTCATCGAACTTCAGAAGTACTCTGTTGCTGAAGTTTGTGCAGAGATAGCTGGGTATGGTGCCAGTGTGCCTCTTGTACAGCGTGGTCCGATGCTGATCTGGTTGGAAACCTGTACAAGATGTAAATTGGATAGTGACACGCTGTCCTTCAATGTGCTGAATCTCCTTTTCAATGTAGCCCCATGTGCTGATTAGTAACCAGATCTGATCTAGAGAAGTGCTGTGCTGTAAGGACCGACTAAGGACCGACTGTGGACACCTATCGGTGCAGTAAGCCAGCAGACCTCACGCAGTACTAATGCAGACAACGTTGTGTGAGCAACATGAACTGCGATGGGGCATTACTGCGGGAGGAGGACTTCAACATGGTTCCAAACTGTGCAACAGTGTTGCTCACACAATCTTGTCCTCATCAATACTGCGTGGTTGTGGCTGACTCACTGCACTAGTAGGTGTTCACAGCTCTAGTTATGCGCATGACGTCTGTGTTGCAGCATGAGTCCTGCTATTGAAGACTGTGACTGGGCCGCGAGGTGTGCCAGCACAGTACAAGTGGCAGTAATGCTATGGCTGCAAAGTACTGATTATTATTAGTACAAGTGGCAAATTTTAATCTGTCTTGGGACTCAGCTGGGGCCTGGGCCAGGCAGCTTTGTAGGACTGCTGTGCATGGTCTGACCAAAGTGCGTTTGACAGTTTGCATGTAACAGTTGTGGATTGTCTGCCTGTGCACGAGTTGTGCTTCTTCATTACAAATGCAGAAGTGCATCTTTTGCACAGGTAGACAATCCACAGCCACAGCATGCGAACCATCAAACGCACTTTTTGAGATGCATTCCTTGCACAGTGCTTGAGACAAGCCTTTGCACAATTGCAAAGTTGCTGGTCGGGTAACTGAAGGAAACGTTCTGGCCGGCTCATCTTCAGCACTCACTGAGGTGCATACCTTCAGGAGGCTGCTGTGCTTGCGAGTGATTGCAGCCCGTCGCTGCCACTCCTGCATGTGACCAACGCATCGTCTCCATCTGACGCAGATGCTGACGTGCGCTTTTGTGCTCCTGCTGTAGTTGATAGAACAGAGCTAGTACAGTGGCGTGATCCGTGAGGCAGCATACTCACAATCGACAGGTTCAGCTCGTTGAGTTGTCTGAAAGATTGGTCTGTTGAACAAACTATTGTAGGGGACATCCAGATTGACGATCAGCTGAAGGAGCATTCAGCTTCACAACACAGCAACAAGTCCAGAGAGCGTTCGGCGACAATGCAGCCCAGGCACGAGCTCAGATGCCAACTGCACACCGAGAAGACCTTAGCTACTGCCGATTACAGTCGTTGATGCACTGTGAAGGCTGTTTGCAGCTTAGCAGAGCATGTATTGAGGCTTCATAACAAATAACACGGAGGTGATCTGCCACGCCTTGTAGAGTGCGACAACTGCGGCAATCTCGATAGCTTCGTAATAGGGTAATTTGACTGTGACGATGGCAGGCTTTTAGTCACGAATAACCGCACCAGCTCGGAACAGAGGCGGCCAGAATCGACAGGGACCTCAATGGCAGAGGACAGGTGCAGCATTGCAGCTTAATGCCAAGTAAATTATAATATGTAACCTGCTAATAGGAGTGTATTATTGCAGTGAGGAAGTGTACCTGTCTGAGGCGGATTCAGGAGCAGATCTTGATATGCCTATGTCAGGAGAGGAGGTGAGCCAGTCAATACTGTTCGATATCATTCAAAGAAGACATGTAACTTAGCTTTGTTGAACCAATGCAGGAATTAGATGCACATGTCCATGAGGAGGCAACACAAGACATTCCTCGAGCAGGTGAAGGCAGCGAAGATGACGCAGGTTCGTCTGCAATGCGGAAAAATCAACCTGCGGCTATCAACGATGACATTTTGTATATGTCTATCAGTCCAACAGCCGTCAGACATAATCACATTACTCTCAGAAGCACCACAGCAGCACAGAGTGATGGTGTTACTGCATATCAAGGGCATTGGTATTCATTTATGAGGCAGCAAACTTCATCTGACTGCGTGCATTGTGCAGTCAACTCGCCTTGCTCTGCTGTATGAACGTTTGCAGATGCGCCTGCCCAAGGCTCAGCTGTAGCAGCCATTGCCCAAGAAACAGCAACAGCAGCAGCAGCAGCTGATGATGAAGCAGCAGCACCTCCTGAACCAGCAGCACCGGCCGAGGAGCCAGCAGCAGCAGATGCACCAGCAGCAGCTGCGGAGCCTGAACCTGCAGCAGCAGCAGCAGCCCAGCCTGAACCTCAGGTGGCAACACCAGCAGCAGAGCAGCAACAACCAGCAGCAGAAGCTACTGCTCCTGCACCAGCAGCGGCCAGCACCTCGACCGCCCCTTCTGCAGGCGGCCCCAAGGGGCTGGGAGGGCTGGGACTTAAACCACCAACCCCCCGTGTTAGTCAGCCAGCAGCAGCAAGCCAGCAGCAGCAGCAAGAGCAGCAGCAGCAGCAGAAACCTGTAGCAGCAGCACCAAAGGGCTTAGGACTTGGTGGTTTAGGACCTAGGCTGCCTTCAAAACCCAGTGCCACTGCTGAAGCAGCTCAGCCACCGGCAGCAGCAGCAGCAGAAGGTCCAGCAGCAGCAGCAGGTGGCAGTGGTCCCTCACTTCCTGCAAAGCCTGCTGGTGGCCTTGGACTGCTGCCACCCAAGCCTAAACCGGCAGCAGCAGCAGCAGCAACTAGCAGCAGTGACCAGCAGCAGCAGCAGCAGCAGCCAGCAAAACCAGCAGGGGGTGTTGGTGGGTTGCCAGCTAAGCAGCCTGCTGGTGGCTTATCAGCTCTAGGACCCCGCCCAGCAGCAGCAGCAGCAGGCGGCGACAGTAGCAGCAGCAGCACCACAGCAGCAGCAGCAGCAGCAAGAGAAGGCAGTACAACAAGTAGCAAAGGTTCCTCATTCCGACCTGTACTGCCCGGCCGCCCCGCTGCTGCATCCGGTACAACCCCAGCAGCAGCAGCAGCAGCACGGCCAAGTCCAGTAGTAGCAGCCAGGTCCGGTGCCGTCACTGCTGCCACTGCTGCCAGCAGCAGCAGCGCTGTAGACCCTGACGAGCCGAAGGCAACTCAGAAGCTGCGTAAGCAGATCCAGGATCTGCGTGTGAATCTGGTTCGGGCAGCTGTGAGGTTGGGTTTAAGCGCTAGTAACGAGCAGTTGGGGCAGTACCTTGGGGTTTTAGATCGGTTGGAAAAGGTCCAGGCACCCAGTACTAAGGCTAGACCTGATGTGAATAAGCTGGCCATCCAGGAGGCCTTGGTGAGTGCTGGATGATAACTTCTTGTTATATTTCTTGACAATTCTAACAAACTATTGCATAATTTGGGATGTATTGAGGTCCTGAAGTGCACCAGATGTATGATGAGACATGTATTGGGCTGCGTGACAAGTTGCTTCAGGGACTGGTTCTGCAGCTGTACAATCTAGCAGTGCCCACTCTCATCCCTGCTGCTGCTGCTGCTGCTGCTGCTGCTGCTGCTGCAGCAGGATCTGAACGAGGCTCAGGGTCCTGACAGCAAACTGGGCACAGATCTGCGCATTCTTGTCATTGGCATGACCGGCACGGGCAAGTCTGAGTTGATTAACAGTCTGTTGGATCGGCCGGTGCTGGGTACGAGTGCCTTCAGGGAAAGTACCAGGAGGATTAAGGTGGTGAAGGGTTCAGTGGCAGGTGTGTATTGATATATATAAGTATATTTAGTATGTAGTGAGTATACATTATCAATAGTATTGACACCCCAAAATGTCATTTGGGGTTGTTGCTCACTGTTAGTCATAAGGTATCTTGAGAAATTGTCATTACATACATTTCTTAATATATCATATGATTGATAGTGAGAATGGAGGGAAAAAGGGAGTTTGGTTTGCTTGATGGCAGGACTTTCCATGGGGGAAAAAGTTGCAGATATGTATATTTGCAAATGTATACATCTGCCAGATGTAGCAAAGGTGGTGGAGAGGGTCCAGTAGCAGTTGAGTATCAATATATTCATACAATGGGGATTGTTTCGCACTTTTATTCATAAGGTTTCTTGAGAAACTTTGTTAATACGTTTGCTACACATAGCCTTAGGTGGAGGAGAGGGCTTAGTAGCAGGCGAGTATCCCACAGATTTGGGGACTGTTGAGCGAGCTGCTCCTGATGTATGGAAAAAATAAATATTAATAAACTACTAAATCTTAAAACTGATGAATCAATACCATTTTGCATAGTGCAGTAATTCTTCCGTGAATTGTAAACTGGAAAAGAGCCCAGGAATCTCATACCTAGAAAACATGTGTAATCAACAAGTGCTCACGATCTGTATACAGAGTGCATTTGCAATTTGTCTGGAACCACATTTACATACGCTATATCGTTTTTCAACCTGTGTTATGATGACACATACTATATGTGTGTTATGACCTGTTACTTTTGTAGGTGTGAGTGTCACATGCATTGACACCCCCGGACTCCACGCCAGCAGCGACGCTCAAATCAGCAACAGAAATATTTTGAAGGGAATCAAGCGGGCTTACAACAGGCGCAAGCCACACTTTGTGCTGTATGTCGACAGGTGCGGCTAGTTAGTTTCAACTGGGGCTTAGTACCTGAGGTTTCAGAACAAAATTAAATACAATCTTACAAGAGGACTCACTGATATTAAAGGTCTAAATTCATCATATTGAATACTAGTTTTTGTAGACTAGCCTATTGCTTTTGTACAGCAGTATATGCCGCTATATGCCTTGTGATGTTTGCAGAAAAGCACAGCCTCTGCCGCTGCTACTAAAGACGCAGTAGTCTCAAGATGCCTGGCCTTGCGGGTTTCAGCCCAGGCAAATGCTGATGCGTTCTACTGCTGCTGCTGCTGCTGCTGCCGCAGGCTTGATGCTGCTCGTCCCGGTTTTGGTGAAATGGGCGTGTTGACCACAATCACGAGCGTGTTAGGACAGGGCGTGTGGAAAAAGACCATGGTGGTGCTGACACATGCTAATGCAGGTAGGTGTTGTATACATACAAAACTATGATTATACCATATGACACAATTAATACTTTTTATCTATTTTCTGAAGTATATTTTGCAAATGTTCTTTATTTGGATGTGCAAATCCATGCAAATCATACACTTATACAGGAGGGCTGAAATGTATCTGCTACAGCCTGCAGGTAAAAAAAAGTAACGGCACTGCCTTTGCCTTGCATCATGATTGTTTGCACTGCTTATTGAGCTGGTGTATGCTTTTTTCCCACAAACTGTCACCATGTTGTTAAGGCAACATGACTCTGTTTTTTTTTACTTCCAAAGGCATATATTTTCTGAGTGAAAATAACAACCTGCAATACACATACTTCATCAAGTGCAATCAAATCAACTTGAGTCATCTGATCAGTGCAATAATAATTTTCATTCATGCAGCTCGTGAGAAGCTGGGCAAGGAGTACCCCAGTGTGAGCAAGCAGCGGCGCAACATCCTGCAGAATATCTTGAGGCAGGCAGCCGGTGAAATGCAGCTCAGAACACCATTCCATCTGGTGGACCTACACCCAGAGGTAGGCTCGAGTTACTATGAATACATATACCATCTTGGTCCTATTTTGGTTGGTGTACAAATATAGTAAAATAATCAATCAAGGCAGGCGGCAGGTGAGATGCAGCTCAGAACACCCTTCCGTCTAGTGGATTCACACCCAGAGGTAGGCAGGTTTTTTCTAATACATCTACCAATTTTGCTCCCGCTTTGGTGTTCAGATATAGTAGATTGATTGCTCGAGGCAGGCGGTAGGTGAAATGCAGCTCAGAACATCTTACTCTTGTTTTTGCAAGTGGCACGGTTTTCATTACATACATGCATTCATTGTTTTATTTATGATATGAGTGTGGATCAATTGGATACATATTGTTTTTGATAATGGGTGGATCCACACCCAGAGATGCGCTTGTCTTTGGTGTGCAGATCAAAGACAAGTTTGAGGCTGCTTGGCATACTGTTATGAATCAGGGCAAGCTTGTTGTGGCCTGCCAGCTCATGGCCATTTGGCACCACCATATATCAATATCTATACATATCGCCAAGCATGCTGGACAGTTTGTGTGCTTTTGTGAAACTCATATGTGTTGTGTAGTGTGCGGGCATTGTCACCTTGTAAGGCGGCGAGGCGAGCAGCCATTCATGTGAAAAGTGCCAACACGCCTGCACCGCATAAGGAACAGTGCTTTACCAAAACATCACCAAATCTCTCAACACATAATTATTTATGATAGATCCATTTTGCTGAATATAACCTAATCCCACATCACATGCTAGTCAAACCTTGGTCAAATCGTGGTCAAATCGTGGTCAAATTCTGGTCAAATCTTGGTCAAACATCTTGCAGGGTCCCCGCTCCCAGTCCGGTCAACCCATAATCTTTGACCAAGTTGGCATGCTGGCCTTGTCAGCAGTTCCCTGGAGGACAAACCTGCTGGTGATGCTGCTGGGACTGTATGCCTATGAAACCGCACAGCAGCTGCTGCAGAAGAAGGCAACCAAGGGCAAAGCAGCAGCTGGGAAACAGCAGGTGAGTTTCTTGAGTTTTTCAGGCAGTCCGTAGAGCCCTAATACCCTACCGCCCTGTACATGGATTTATGTGTACGGTGTCCTTCAACATTACGTAATTTTGAAGGACACTGTACCGGCATGCCTTGAGATTGAGCTCAGCAGCAGTAAGGACAGTCAGGTACATAGAGGGGAATGACACCGCTGGGGTTTTTTTCCTCTGAGACAAGTTGCTTAGATTTGCTGGGGAAAAACTGGCTTAAATCTGCTGACAACATGCTGAGAGGGGGTTGAAGGGGCCCAGGGGCAAGAGCAATTAAGTGATTTAGGAGGACTTACTTATCGCAGAGGATTCAGGAGGGGCTGGCAAAGTCATCCAGCAAATGCAGTGGTAAACTGCCTTCATGTCTGTTGCACTTCACTTGCTCCTGCTGTCCCACAACCAAACAACCAAACCGAATTATGTTTCAATCTGTTACATAACATGTCATATATAACAACAAAACATGTTGTGATTTTTCTGCTATGCAGGACATGTTCAAGCAGATGATGCGCAGCCGTCTGCCGCCCACCAACTACTTTGTGGAGCAGCTGGTTGAGGGAGTGGCGAAGCCGGATGGTTGGGCTGTGCCTGAGGATCCATTTGGGGCTGAGACAGATGATGAAGAGGCAGAAGACTTCAGGGCAATGTGTGTGTTATATGTGAAGTTATAAAATATACTTCAAAGAATCATTGCCCTTTTTTGCCTTTTTGTTCTATTCATTTGCCTGTTAGGTTACATCAGGAATGCATGATCAACAGGACTGTCAGATAGATACAAATGCACAAACAGCCTATTAATTGGTTCATCCAACTGGAGGGCCCACTGCAGCTCACAATTACCATGAGTCCCAACTCCTTGGCATAGTTGGGCTTGGTTTGTACATAGCAACTGTATTTATAGAGAAATATAATTTCAAATAGCCAATGAAATGGTCTTTTCTGAAGGAGTCTGAAGGACCAATTCGTTGGCTGTTTGTGAATATCTTCTAGCTGCTATACTATACCAAGCCCAACCACAACAAACAGGGTATAAGCATGATCACCAACCATGGACAACTCTCAAAATGTAGCCAAGAAACCACACTGCTGTTGGGTGTTGCTGTGTGGCTCATATGAACCATTGAGATCGTCAAGAATGTAACCAGCCGATTACCCTGCTGTCGGGTGTTGCTGTGTGGCTGACAGGTATTACAAGTTGATGTGGGGCATGGCTAAGCGGGGCGACCTGAGGGCTCAGAAGGCATATGCCGCCTGGCTCAGGAAGTTGGAGCGAGCCAAGAAGGCGTACAGGGAGGCCTATGACAATGAGGAGCTGGAAACACTGGCGGCTTACGGCTATGAGGTGAGTGGACAAGGACAAACTATGCAGCACTATTTGATAAATGAATAGAAGTCTGAAGAATTCATAACTAGAGCTTTTTAGAAAGATAAATCAAAATAAAATGAATCAAATGGCATACTTTGCTGTTCAAAAGGCATACGACTATGGCTTCTTGCTTTTTCATCTTCACTTGAAGATACTGCTAGGCCTTAGTCTGTGAAATACATGCTGAATATGAGTGAAAAGCAGGAGCTGCAACTTAACCTAGCAGCTGCTCTCCCGACGCCCCAGAGATTGCAGCAAAGTTTGGGGATGGTGGTATAAAATATGGCATTTAGTTACTTAGAGTTACGTATCTCTCACCTCTATGTTCATTATGACATACTTACAATATACAATGCAAAAAAACCAATATACAATGCAAATAAAACCAAGTTACAATGCAAGTAAAACCAACTTACAATGCAAACAAACACTGTGTCATCTTCTGCTTCAGGGGTATGTGGCTGAGGGTTTGGATCTGGGACCCACCTTTGATCCTGAGGACGTTACAGATCACAGGTACCAGTATGTTATAACAGATAATCCAGTCAGCATCATGCCAACCCTGGACTACTATGGATATGAGCACGAAGACGCAATCACAGGTGTGTTCACCATCATTTGGCCATAATCAAATATCTAGATCTAGATATATATTTTTTTACTTCTTGTATTGAGTTTCAGTGTACGTTTTCTCAATTTTTTTAATTCAATACGCTCTCTTTTGATACATTATGTGTATGTCTGCATATGTATTAGTTGCGACAGATTACTCTGTCATATATGGATGATGGGTGATAGAGTACATTGATATGTTGCTATTAAGGAAAAAGGGGCAGCATGTGAACCGCTGGCAAGAGCTTCATCGCATACTGAGATGCGTGTGATCAGGGAAAGTGTGCTGATTACTCAAAATCTCATACCATGCATATGGCAACACAATCCTGTACACAATCCCAATTCATTTGGGTTTCATTCATTTCTTAAGGTTGATCAATTATGCAAAAGAAAACAGGTGCACCAATACAATCCAGCGGCGGATGTTTTTTCCAGCAAATCTGTTGCTGACGCAAACCGTGCTACAGCAACTGCTGTTGGGTCAGTGTCTCTCATGGCACTGACTGATGCAGCAGCAGTGCAGTGTTGCTTCCCTCCCGTTTCCCCCAGCTGCCTGTTGTCCAGAGTTCAGCTGTGATCTGGGCAGCAGCTGTAACATAACAGTTACAAATCTCGTTATCTCTTAATCTTCTGAGTGTGATGCTGGATATTGTGTTCGGTTCAAATATAATCCTCTGTTTTTTCATATCATTTTTTGTTTATGGATCCATACCAGGCTCCCATATATATAATACACCAACATCCTGCGTTTCTGTCAATGTTGCTATGGCTGTTGGGTAATTTATATAAACACCCTGCTTTTTCGTCTTTTCTTCAGGTTTTGTTGCTGAATACAGCGCCCAGCCCTTCAACCGTGATGGCTGGGGTGGTTTTCCCCTAGATGTGACTGCCACCATTGAGAAGGACAAGACCAACACCTGTCTTCAGGCTGAAGCCAGCACCAGCATTGTTCACAGCACTGCAGCATTTGGCAGCAGACACATCACACAGGTGGGTCCCTTCTAAACCTAAACCCTTCTAACACTAAACCCTTCTAAACCTTAATTCTTCTGGACCTGAATCTTTCTGAACCTAAACCCCCTTTGAAATCTAACCCCTTTCAAACCTGAACCCTTCTAGACCTGAACCCAAACCCTTTTGATTATGAACCCTTCTGAACTCAAATCCTTCCGAAACCTAAACCCTGCTTGCTCATGCTTGTTCATTGTTGTACTTCTTCATCCGAATACAAGTGGATCCGCTACTGCAGTTGCAAACAGCACCTGCCCTGCCACACATTTGTGACAGAAAGGGCTTCCTTCTCAGAACTCGCTGCCACTGCTACCACTGCTGCTGCTGCTGCTGCAGGTTGCTGGTGCCTTCGAGCTGCTTCGTCCCAATGTCAAGGACATTCTGTACACTCTGGAGGTCAACACCTTCAAGGACGGCCTGCTGAAAAGTAACGACCATGCAGGATGTGGCATGTTATTAACGAGGATGGCTGAAGGAGGTAACATCAAGAAGGGCCCTGTGGGGGTTGGGGTAAGGATGCAGGAGACAATGCGTGTTGGGCCCTTCAAGGTGGAAGCTGTAGCGGCACAGGTAGGTTGTTATTTTGTTGTTATCTGCGTGTTACTTTTTGTTGATTTGTTGTTCTGGTCTTTATTTCATGTTATCTTGTTGTTATGTTCATAATCTCTTGCAAATTCATGGACTACTGAGGAGATTCTAGAGGATGACAGAAAGTAAATAAACACTGACCCTACATTTCACTGCTGCTGCTGCTGCTGCTGCTGCTGCCCCTGCTGCTGCCGCCGCTGCTGCTGCTGCTGCTGCTGCTGCCGCTGCTGCTGCTGCTGCCGCTGCTGCTGCTGCTGCTACTGTTGCCACAGGTGCGGGGTGAGACCCCGATGGGAGGCAAGGACGAGGGCTGGGGAGCTCGTGCCTTTGTGCTCTATGATTACATCCCAGTGAGTAACAGGATGAATAACAAGCCTGTGAATACAGTTTATTCTTTTTATAAATACCAGGAAATGCATGGGCGTTGCATTGCAATATTCCAATTTACAAAGTCCTAAGTACCCACTTGCGCATGTGGAGGGCAGGTGCAGGCGCTAGTTGGCCTTGCCAAGCAGTTCATTCAAAGCAAAACAAAAGGAAACAGAAAAGAAAATCAATAATATTGAAGGACAAACAATCAATTGTTATGCAAAATATTTACAGTTATAAAAGACCATTTTATTGGTATAAAAAGAATATCATTATCTGTATGTGTAGGTTTTTGGATCAATCTGACTGACCTTTCATCTTCCTTCGCATCCAAATCATTCCTCTCGCATGTCCCATGTTAACTTCCTTGGGACCTGCATCAGGAATGTTCTGAATGCGAGGGAAGCTGGAAGGCCAGCCAAAGTAACAGACGAGTGAGAGGCAGGCAGAAACGCGCCAATATTTCTGACCTGCGCATTCAAATTTTGAATGATGTTACCAGCCAACCTGAACAGTGTCTCATGTGTGACATCTCAATATCATACATCATGGCAACAAAGTCACTCTCTGCTACTGAGCTGCCGATAAATGCTGATGGCATGCCCATCAAAGTTATTTGCTTAAATGCACTCACACATCAACAGCCTTAGTCTCTCCTTTTGCAAACAGTAATGGCCGCGGAGAGCCAAAAATAGAACCCCAAGAAAAGGACAAAAAACAACAACAGGTCTTTGATCCTAAGAAAAGCAAAATTGCCAGCAGTTCATAGTGCTGTGCCTGCAATAGAGTGAGCCCTACCCTCACATGACATGTACACCACATGGACATTATTCTTTTCCTTTTTCTGATTTTGATTCTTTTAAATAAAAAAAAATTGTTATAAATTTTAAATATTCTCTCAATTGAAATTAACTTTAAATTAAAATTAGATTAATATGGAAATACAAATATGTATTCAGGGCCTGGCCATGAACTTTGACTGGTACCAAGAGCGCACCAAGGATGAAGCCAGCACCATTGGAGGCTGGGCAACAAGCATGGCCTATGACTTTGACCTGCCAGGTGCGAGTGTGTCGGCTGCTGTGTTGATAGAGGGTTTAATCTGTCTTCTGTTGGGGTTTTGGCTGCAGCAACAGCAGCAGCTGGCAGCAGCAGCGGCAGCAGCAGCAGCAGTAGAGAAGCACAATACAACCGGGGGCGTAGCAACAGGCATATGCCCTGTCAGATTTGACCTGGCAGGTGTCTGCTGGGGTTTTGGCAGCAGCAGCAGCTGCAGCAGCAGCAGTGGCAGCAGTGTATATTCTTCTGCTATGACATCTCTGTATATGGATACTCCACTGCTGCTGCCCTGATAGCAACATACCTACTCTGAATTGTCCTTTGTGGATGTTCTGAATCATCCTCTGCGTCAAACATCCCTCGCTATGCTGTTGTTATAACAATCAACCTATGTCATTTGCAACAAATAACATGTTAAGTGACAACTCTGTGTGCAGGCGGCTACCCCGCTGGTGTTGAGGTTGATTGGGTTGCTGGTGGTGATGTGGTCCATGTGGACATGAACGTGTTCAGCTCAAAGGACTGGAGGCTCAGCTGGCTGCTGCTGCTGCCAGCAGTGAACTATGCCAAGGATTGGATTAGGTAAGGAGCATGTCTGCATTCCCTCAGCTGACTGCTGCTGCTGCTGTTAGCAGTTGATCATGCCAACAGAATGCATTATCCAAGCAGAAGTGATGTTGCCCTTGCAACTTATCCAACAGTAAGCACACTTGTGGTCCCAGCACCGCGGTGATACAAACACTGAATGTCTATCATTTAGTCAAGAACCAAATAAGAAACTCTTCTGATCAGCGGCCATTCTTTTTCAACAACCATCCTTTGTTGTTGCTGCTGCTGCTGTTGCTGTAGACGCCTGCGCAGCCGCAAAGGTGATGAGGAGTTGGTCGAAGAGGAGGAGGAAGATGAAGGGGCGGACATGGGGGGCATGGATCTTCAAAGCATGCTGCAAGGCATGAGTGGTCCTGAAGCTCAGCAAATGCTGCAGCAGTTGATGCAGTCGGGACAGCTGCAGCAATTGATGGGGGGGCGGACGGGATGATTGATGCAGAAGGGTGGCAGAATCCCAAGGACTCTGGCAGCAATGAGATGTCAGGGGGGTTAGCGGCAGAGGCGGCAGCAACAGTGTGATGTCAGTTGAGATATCATCATCATCAGCAGCAGCAGCAGCAATTTAAATGCTCGTGAAGGATGTGCACCGGGTGTGGTGGGATGTGATTGATGCAGTCAGGACAGCCGACACAAAAAGTGAGATCTGTTTTGGTTCAACCAAACTTTTAGTGAAAAATTTCTGCCAGTTGGCTGTGCGCTGACACGCATTCCTCCCGGAAACGGCGGCAGCGGCGGCTTCATCTTTGTAGTGTATTGTTGCCAGTGTCCGAAACTCTGGGTTACCCGATGCTGTTGTTTGTGACAAAGGGTTAAACCCTCCCGGAGTAGAAAGGGTCCCTTGATGCATTGCATGCCAAGCATGGATTGTTGTTGTCCGCTTCTGAAATGGGGCGCGGGGCCGATGGCAGGATTGCTATGGCTAATGGGTAACTTATATATATGCCAAGCAGTGCCTTTGACGACCTTCAACGCCATTGGTCAAGGAAGGAAGGAAGTTACCCTTTCCGGCCGCAGGCCCTTGGGATAATGTACTTGGTGGCTCAGCCACACTGGCACACCAAGATTAGACCACTCAACGCCATTGGTCAAATCCACACAGGCCACAGTTCATAGGGTCGCCCCAGCATTCATGCTTTGATCACCTTGCCTTGTATGCATGTGGCTTTGGGACTCGAATGATGGACCAGTACATCTGTCCGGCTTGAGGAGTCATCAACAAGAAGCGTTCAAGGAAACCCTAGTGCTCCTCATGGTCCGACCTTGCTGGTCAGATTGACTTTTTGATGATGATGATAATAATAATGATAATAATAATAATAATAATAATAATAATAATAATAATAATAATAATAATGATAATAATAATAATAATAATGATAATAATAATAATAATAATAATAATAATAATAATAATAATAATAATAATAATAATAATCCATACCATACCATACCATACAACCTGGCCCCAGAGGGGCGCCCCGGAGATAATCAGTAAAAGAAATTTAGCCATGCAGCAAGTTGAAATGCTATGACAAATGCGCTGACATGCGTTGGGGGCGCCACCCTGTTGGCCGCCTGGGCTGTCCTGGCTGCCAAATGATGCATTCAGCTGCCACCAAAGTCCCACACCAAGTATTACTTGAGTTTACTTGAGCGCTTCCAGTCATCAGCTCCTCCAGCACGGGTGTCAACCGCAAGGGTCGCATGCATGCAATGCAAGGTGATTAGTGCACGCACAGGCATATATAAGCAACTAACAACATGTCAATCTTGCCTTGGTCTCGCCGTTGGACCGCTATGTACTAAGCTGCCATTACTGCCATCTGCCATCATGTAAATCACCTGGCAAAACAAACCGCATCATCAGTACATTCGGTAGAGGATTATAGTGTCGTCTAACATGGTCATCAGGTTGCGCACAGCTATCAGCGATAGGTCCAGCACCACCGCCACCATGCTCTTGACTCTGGCACGTCCTTCAAAACCCCGCTTGTTGAGACATCACCTGACTGTAAGACTGCAACATAAGTTGAAGATTACAGGCTAGCCAGAGTAGTGTAATGATCAGTACTTTGCAGCCATAGCATTTATTGCCATTGGCCCCGACCTGGCTTGAGAATGTACTAAGTCACCCTTGTCGAGATGTCCCCACCTAGGACTCTACAGAGGCCTCGGCTCTCGGCATTGTATGGGAGGGGTTCTCAGGTGGTTTCCCCCTTCACAATTGAGATCGGATAATCATGCACTCCGCCTTGTCCGAAAGTGGATTGAATTCGCTGGGTAGATTCAAGGCGCGGGGCCGATGGCAGTAAATGCTATGGCTGCAAAGTACTGATTATTATTATTATCGGCCCCGACCTTCCTGGTCAGATTGACTTTTTGATGTTGTGATGAAGACTGTAACATTCTTAAATCTCTTGTAAAAAGCAACAGTAGTAGAAGTTACCCTTGCCGGCCGCGAGGCCCTTGGGATAAGAGCCAACTCTTCCACATGTCAAGAGGTATATGTTGCTCAAAATTGTCAATTGTTGTATGTTTTCTACAGTAAAAGAAAGCGAGCCATGCAGCCTAACAAATGTTCAAGTGATGTTCATCTTCAAAGATGAATCAAAACGTGGGTTGCCTCCGATTTAAACTCTCAAGAAGAATGGAAAGGCCAGCCGATAGGCCCTGCCCATGCAACCAACTGAGCTATTAGGATCGGACATCACTCCAAGGGCAACACCCCTTTTTCTTGGAGGGTTTGTAAACTCTCAAGAGCAACACTACCAGGCGGCCCTTAAGCAGGGCACTTGCCAAGTGCCCGTAACCTCATGCACAATGACTTGTGTCGCTCCCAATGCTTCTGCCGGCAAGGTCTTCCGCAATAATCAACCCCACAACACCCAGCACAGATCTGTGGGTGTATCTATACACCCCTTGCCGGACACAAAATGAAAATCACTCAACTTTGATTAATGTTGTATTTTCTTTAACAGCTTTCTACAGTGTAACACGCCATTAATAATCAAAAGGTGAGCCTTCAAAAATCAACTCTCAAGAGCATCATGATGATCATTGCCTATTATGCAAGTGCCCGTAACCGCATGCACATTGACTTGTGTTGCTCCCAGTGCTTCTGCTGGCAACTTTTGCTGCAATATCTAGCCACATGACACCCAGCACAAACACACCCCTTGCCAGACACCAGCTGAAACTCACTCAACTTTGACAGGTTGCTGCAACCAGGGTAATTGCAACAATTGGAGGTGGGGAAACAAGCCAGTATATCTGAAGCCATGTTCAAGAACAAGCGTGTTACAAAGTGCTCCTGACCAACGTTGGCCAGCCTGAGGGCCAAGAATAGCTGCTTGAATGCATCATCATCACTTGCAGCATCAAGAACCATATTCAAGCAAGCAGACCAAGATTCATTGAGCAAATTAGCTGCATGCACAGCTGACAAAATGTAGTTGCCATCATGCACACGCGACAAGACAGATCTTACCCCATCATCAATGGGCAGATCTGCTTCATGTGACACTCCAAGGCCCGGCAAGGTGACTAAATCTTCTGATGCAATGCGAAACATGTCATCACACAGACGAAGCGCACTCACCAGTGCCTTTGTGGTTGCCTCTGCTGCGTTTGCGGCTGCTTCGGCCGCCGCTGCATGCAACACAATGTTTGAGTACTGAGCACCTAGCTTCTCAACCACTGGGCTTGCATGTGCTTTGTGAGTTGATTGCAAGAAAGCTTTTGAGCCATCTCTGTAACAAGCACAGAAAGCTACAGACACAGCATGCAAAGCTCTAAACAACAACCCCCTCAAATGCGGCAGACAAACAGAGAGTTGGTGCATTGAAGTCAGGGTCATAAAGTCTCTGCATGATGTTGCCATTTCTGCCAGCGCTGCAGCGCACAAGTAGGCACACTCTGCAGGGTGGATGATTTCTGGCTCCCCTTGTTCACCAGCAACCGCTCTTGAAGCATCGTTCTTTCCAAACAATGTTGCCGACATTTCTGGTCCTGCTGCCGCCTGGGTTACCTTCAACGCAGTCAAGCCTAGCGTTGATAGCCTTGTCAACCACATACTCAGCTGATGTTTATCATGCTGGTTCATGCTAATCCACACGAGAGCATCGGCCACCTGATTTTGCTGCTGCTCATTGTGCCGCAACTGATACAAAGCATTGACAACTTTTCTCACAAAAGGCAGCAATGCCTGAGGAGCCCTGTGCCTTGTAAACCCATTGAATTGTTGCATTGGCAATGGCACACTGCTGCTGCTTGGCGTGTTTCCATGCTGCTGGTGCTGCTGCTGTTTCCATGCTGCTGGTACCAGCTGTGTTGCTTGTGCCCTGATGACTGCCTCAAAGGCTGTGAGCACAACCACCTGATCAGCTAGCGACAGGGAAGACAACACTGCGGCAATGTGCTTTGGCTCAACTGCAACAGCAACATCATTAGCGGCAGCGGCAGCAGCAGTGAACACGGTTGCAAGGGGCAGGGATGGCAACAACCATCGGGAGTCCCAACTGAAGTTGTGTCAGCAATGTACTGAGCATTGTGACTGCATGATTATGTCGGGAAAAAGGATGCAGCAGGCTTCTGTACAGCACATGTGCTCACATCCTGCTCAGAACGGAACATTGCAAGCACCCAAGCCCTTGATTCTGGTAAACCCCACTTTGCAGCCAATGTTTAATCTCACAAAGTAAGCGTATCTTTCAACCGTTTCTCAAGTCACGACTGTGACATGCATAGGGTGACCCGGGTTCAAGTCTCAGCAAGTAACTCCCCATGAGCGACTATGTTGGCTCCTCCGGGGCGCCCCTCTGGGGCCAGGTTGTATGGTATGGTATGGTATGGTATGGTAGTAAGACTAAGGGAGTTTTGAGGCATATTCTAGCCGCGAATGCTTCAAACAATACAATGGATAAACGACAACTCCTCACTTTAGTGATGTCAGCTGTTGATGATTGAATGAAAACAGCCTTTTGGAAGTAAGGTAAGAAGCTCACAAACCGACTCACCAGGCTCACATACTGCGATCAAGAGGCTTCCAAAGTGATGTAGCAGGGCAAGCCGATCTGTCTCTATCTGCGGGTACTCCTGCTGCTGGTACTCCTTCTCCTCCTGCTCCTCCTGCTGCTCGTCCTGCGAGTACTCCTGCTGCTGCTGCTCGTCCTGCGAGTACTCCTGCTGCTGCTGCTGCCGCTGCTGCTCGTCCCGCGAGTACTCCTGCTGCTGCTGCTGCTGGCGCTGCTGCTGTAGGTTGGCTTCATACTGCTGGCGCACACGCTGTGCTAGAAGGTCAGTCTGTTTCAGGCAGTACATCACAGCTCGTGACAGCTGACCTACTACAGGTTGCAGCAGCCCCGCTGCTACTGCTGCTGGCAGCTGAGGCCAAGGGCTTGCTGCTGGTGGTGCTGTACTGCTGCCCGTGCTGTCACATGCTTCCTCTACTGCTGCTGCTGCTGCACCATCTGCTGAGTACAGCAGCAACATCATAAGCTTCAGAACACCGGCAAAGACACTGGTACACTCCCCTGGCAGCAGCAGCAGCATGTCTGTCAGGACTCTCATAGTCGGCTGCAACAAGTGGCTGGGCAGCGCTGCAGCAGGCTCAGATTGCTGCCGCAGCTGCTGGCTGGTGGTGATGCCACTGCCGCTGCAACTGCTGCTGCTGCTGCTGCCGTCGACGCTGGTACAGCACTGAATTTGAGACAAGACAACGGCAGTCAGAGAGGATATGGCCAAATGGATTTGATCAGAAAGCTTTGCCCAGATTACTGCGTCATCGTCAGCATGTTCACAGATATAGCCCACTCCAGTAGCCTGCAACAGCTTGTGGTGGCTAGGTGGCAAGCGTACATCTGCTGGTTGTTGCTGCTGCTGCTCCTGTTGCTGCTGCTGTTGCTGCTGCTGGCTGGCATTTGCAGCAGTAAGAGTGTCAGAGCAGGAGCTCAAGCTTTTAGAGATGCCGCCATGATACTTGTGCAGCCTTGCGACATGATATGCCAGCGGCTGCAGCAGCAACGCTGGTAGTTGCTGGGTCATCAAGACCTGTTCCAGCAGCTGCTGCTGCTGCTGCTGCTGCTGATTTGCTGGTGGTTGGTACGCCGTCCATGTATAGATAGCCAATGTCACATCGCCTGCTACTTCTATGGCTTTCAGGGTGACTTCTTCGATTGCTGTTTGTAGCAGGACACTCAGATCATTTCTGCTGATGGCTGCAAGTTCCTTCTTCAGCAGAGGCCCTGCTGATGCTGCTAGCTCTATCACTGCTGGCAATGCCAGAAGAAGATCTTCATCTTGATCTTGTCGGTTGAGAGCAAATTTAGCTACAAGAATTGCTTGCCACAGAGCCAGCAGGTGCTCAACAAATCCTGCATGTGCTAGGAATTTGCGCTGCTGGTTCACATTCCTAGCACAAAACAGTTGAGGCTGCTGCTGCTGAGCTGTTGGCGCCAGGCTGCGTAACGCCAGCAGTGTTGCTTCTGTACCGGAAGCCAGCAAAGGCACCAAACCTGCGGAGTAACGGGCAGTTGATGCAGTTTTCAGTGAAGAGAATGTTTGTGTGCTTGTCTCCGGCATTCTCAGCACAATTTATTCACTTCAGGGCAACATTTGAACTTTGCTGCTGACTCTGCGTGTGACAGCTGGGGCATGTAGCAGCAAGTGTTTGCTGTCCGTGTGTACTCAACAACAGCTGTGAGGTCTTGTTGCAAGGGTGATCACGTGTTGATTGTGTTGTACAGATAAAGCAACAGGGCTGTTTGTCCAACATAACCTGAATGCAACAGTAGAACGCCTCAGCCCCACCTGGAGCTCTGACCGCCATCCACATGTCTTCAAGCAGTCCTTGGATCCCATAATTCTTCTCCAGTACGATGTGAGTGCGTATCACAAGCGCCATATCATCACAAAGAGCGCCCACAACGCCTATTGCCGTTGTCTGTTCCAGCAGAGAGCCTTGAGCTCGAACCGCTAGCAAGAAACGCAGGCTGTTTTCAGCTGCACGCACTAGCCACTCGTTTATGGGCAGGCTGATTTTGGGATCAAGAAGTGCATCGGTGCCTTGAACAAGTTTCCTGAGGACACCTTGGCTCTCAAGCACATCAACAAAAAGCCTTTCAATCGCGCTGAGGCCTGACACTGTTGCCACTTTTTTGAACAGTGGAATCAATTTGTTTTTGAGTTCCATGGACCCACAACCACTGCCGATTTCAGAGTGGCCTGCTGTGTGGCGCATCCCTTGATTTGACATCTTCTCAGCCACGATGAGGACCAGGTGTGTGCATTTTCAAATTGAAGTCTGCACAAGATGCTCTGTAGTCGTCTTGAGCACCAGCTTTGCAGACATGTGCAACAACTGCTGGCCGTGACTGTCAATGTGCAGATGGTCTTTGACAGAGAATCATTCTGACAGACACAAAAACAACAGACACATTTACACACAGTATGCAGGTGAAAAAAATATAGCTTGCCTGTATGCAGGGTCCCATACTGTTCCACTGTATTATCTGGTTACTGTTTCTTTCTGGTGTGCCCCCATGAGCCATCAGTTGGCTCCTTTCGGGTGGAAACCCTTGAGGTAACTTGTTGTTGTTGTAGTAGTAGTAGTAACGCTGCATTGCTGAACACAACGTTATCCAGCAGCTGTGAGGAAACGAGTTGAAATGAGTTGAAATACCTCAACAACGGTTGAAGTTTGGAAATACAACACAGCTTGATTACGGGCAAGGCCCCTTGCTCGCCTGTGAAGAAGCCAGAGAGTCGGACTGTCTTCTGGTTGAACCAGCTGGTGTTGCATGAAGTGGACTTGTCACTGCTGACGAAAACAGCAACAACACACGACAGTGCTGGTGTAACGATCACAACTTGTTTCTATGCCCAGCCTGGCATGCCAGGCCTTGTCAAGAGCCCTGATGGGCCGGACCCATTCTGTCACAAAGTAGTGACGTTGTGAACGTAACTACTTTTTAAATGTGGCTGCTGCTGTTGTTGCTACTGACACTGTCACTGCTGCTTGCTGCTGCTGCTGCTGCCGATACTGCTGCTCAAACAACCCTAGCTGGCACGCTGTTTTCCGCCATGTGATTCTTGACCTCATCAATGCCAACCTCTCTCCTGTGGAAGATGCCAGCAGCTAGAGCAGCACTGGCTGCAGTTTCTTGAAACACCTGCAGCAAACACGACAACAAATCACATCAGCTTTTGATAAGCAACATATGCGTTTGTTTACCTGTCTGCAAAGCAGGTTCCTGAGACACCTGCAGCGATGATGCGACAACACACAGCAGCTCAAAAGATACAACACACACCATGCCTGACAAAGGCTGTCTCTTGTTGATCTATCTACTGCAGGATCAACACAGCTGCTAACAGGCTGACATGTGCTGTTGATCTGCTGAATGCTACAGCCTTAAACCCAACTTTGAGCATGATGATAGGTATCAACTTGCAGTAACGTGGGGAGGGGGGTGGGGGTGGTGGTGTTGCTGCTGCTGCTGAGGTTGCTGAGG
>JABEVS010000079.1:76209-96408 GCA_018290735.1 Coelastrella sp. MACC-549
GGGGGGGGGGGGGGTGGGGGGTGTGGGGGGGGGACAGCACAGTCATGCAGAACCCAACAACACGAACACTGCTGTCAACATAGCAGCATAAAACCTAGTTGTCTGCAAACCTCCAAGCAAAAAGCACAGCACATGAGCATAATACTGTTTTCCAACAGCACAATATAATGCAGTAGAATAGTAGTTATATCATATTAAATATTAAAACATTGTCAGTTTTTGCTCTGGATGAAAATAACAACAGCAGGCGTGTCCCTGTGGTGGACTCACCTCAGTGAAATGTTTTGGGGCTCCTGCTCCACTGCTGGCAATGACTGGGATTGACACGGCCCGTGACACGGCATCAACTAATGCTAGGTCAAAGCCCTGTAAGCAGCCGTGAGAAAGGTGGAAAGGAATTCAAAGCAATGTATAGTACAGCAGTGTACTAATCAGCAGCAGCCCTCACACGGCTTGTGGACTTTCTTCCAAGGACTCACTGCGCTTCATTCAATTCATCATTAACTTGCGACAGAATCCATGCGGTCAGAATTATTGCTGCAGAGATGTGAAGGATGAACCTGCAAATAATTATATATAATGTAAATGATATATACATCCTACATACATATTATATTATCAGATTTTATATAACAATATATATAAATGTATATAATGACAATATATGCGATAGTATATATTATTTACATTGTATGTGACGTTCCACATGAACAACCCACCTGCCCCTTGCCATCATTATCAATGCAATTCAGCATGATTTCTCCAGCACCCATCGCCTCCACTGCCTTGGCCAGCTCAACAGCATCAATATCCCGGCCCTCCCGTCCCCCTTTGACAGTGCACTGCCACCAGCACCACTGCTCGCCCTCAGGCCCGGGGACTGAGGCTTTGACGCAGGTGTGCTTCGTGGTGGAGGGGTCCTTGACATACACACGCCGAGGGTCTATACTCACCTGCGGAACGGGACCGGACACAGATGCGCATTTATGAATATTGATTAGTATGTACTCATGGATGTGCTGAAAGCAGTGAGACGATTACACACGCTTGTAATCTGGTGATTTAATGGAACATTTGCACCAAATATAGGATACTTATGCAGTGAAAGCTTACCACTATCACAATGATGCAACCACAGCACAGAGAAGCATGCACAAGAGCATTGTGATGTGTGATGATGAATAAATGAATATAATACCATTGAAAAATGCCTGTGATGGTGCTCAAATTCTATGGGAGTGATAACATTGTGGTCAGTCAGGCCCCAAGGGGCTGATCAGAAGTTTACTTGTTTTATCATAGCACCATGCTCCAGACTATGTATGCAGGGAATGCTGATGTGAAACCCGATGGAGTGTTCAGTGCAACAATATCAAGCAAATTTTCTAACAAAATTTGGCACAAACTGGACACATCAACCAGCAGCCAGCCAGTCGGTCATCGACCTGACTATAAAAAATGCATCGCAACAGCCTGGATGGCTGCATGTGAGGTTGAAAACAACTGCTTTTTTTCCAATGAGAACGTTATTCAGGGATTATTAGTACAGCCGCAGTGCTCAAATTCTATGGGAGTGATAACATTGTGGTCAGTCAGGCCCCTAGGGGGCTGATCAGAGAAGTTATATTTTTTTATCACAGCACTGGGCAGGTGTAGATCAGAATCACATAACATTGGGACACCACTGACCAACAGCTTATCCTCAATCCTCTCAAAGACATACAAAATCAAGCCAGTAGAATCCCTGATGTAGTGAAAATACGTTTATTATATTGCCATAATCTCGAATCCTACAAGCATTAACTCACCACGACAGCTTGTTTGCCATACACTGAACTGATCTGCTCAATCGCGGTTGAGCCATCAGTTTTGCAGCCAGCAGCATAATAAGCCTCAGCAGCTTCGACAGCATCTGAACCAATCGACACCTTGTCAGCACCAGACCTGTGGTCAGCGGCAAAATAACATGGTAGTAACAGCAATACAACACTTCACCAGATGCTGAATAACATGGTAATAACAGAAGCAATAGTTCCTGATGATGCCAGCGAGCTGGCACAGCCAGCCTCTTCAGCTGGAGAAGCATCTAAACTTGCCTTAGCACTCATAAGTGCCATGTGTCTGATGAATGTGTTTTTCATTTTTTTTTCTACTCACTCTGCTGCCACTTTGGCTCACAGCAGCAACAAACTATGACAAAACAGCAGCAGGATATCATATATATTATTACAAATTCAAGTACAGCATATGACAGCCAAGGAGCTGTTGAGCATGATATCTGACAAGAATGAATTTTGCATTTGATTCCCCCAATTTTTCTGGAAGTTGTTGCACAAATTTGGCTGGTGCCGCTGTCACTCCATTGACATAGACATCAGGCAGCGGCGGCAGCAGCAGCAGCACCAGAACCAGCAGCAGCAGCAGCAGTGATGGCCCACCCAGGCCCACCCTGGGCCCACCTGAAGTATTCTGATGCTACTTGTAGTGCCGGGTAGTCCTTGCCCTGAGCAGAGAACCCCCTGATGCCGCCACCTACTGTAAGAGGGACAAACACCCGTTCACTGGCATTCTGCAGCACCTGCAACAACAGCAGCAGTAGCAGCAATAGCAGCAGCAGCAACAGCAGTTGACATGCTTGCAGAATTCTTCAGCATACTTCTTATACAATAGCCAATAACACTGAAAACAACTGCTCACTGGCGACTTCAGAGGCGGCGGGAGCGGCAGTGACAGGTTCCACCAGCATAATCCAGTAATATGCTAGGGAGGGCTGCTCTAGTCAATGGTGTAAACCTGCTCAGGGTCTGGCCAATGGCTAGAGGTAGGTTCTATCTGCTACTGCACCTCTTCATGCTCAGATCAGATCAGATCACATAGATCAGATCAGATCACATCAGATCAGATCACATCAGATCACATCAGATCAGATCAGATCAGATCAGATCAGATCAGATCAGATCAGATCAGATCAGGTAACATCACATACAAGATCAGATCGGATCAGATCACTTTGCCAGTACTATTCACCTGTAACATTGGCAGGTCTTCTAATGGGCAGTCCCTGAAGCCGGTGATGTTCAGGAAGGCCACTTCATCAGCACCTTCATCAAAATACCTGGAAGCAGGCAGCAGCAGCAGCAGCAGTGTTGGTTGTCCATGGTTGATATTACCAATTGTTGGTGCAGCGTGTTGCATAGAACAGAGTGCTAATGACGATCATGATGGCAGCAGCAGCAGTGCAAAAACCCAGCTGCGCCGATCATGCTCTTCCATCTACTAAATCGTTCAGATGCAGATTATAGCCGATTAACTTCACTATCAATCATATTAATGTGCAGTTTTTGGCGGCTCAAAAATTGCACAGTAATGTGATTGATAATAAAATATTTCCAATTACTTAACCCAGTGCATGGTGCGCACACTATGTATGCCTCCTGATGCATGTGCGTTTACAGTTTACAGTTTCTACGCTGTCATCCGCCTCCTTCCAGCACACGACGCGTATTTTACGATGCATGTGCGTGCTACTTGTTGCAGATGCTTCTTATTGCTGAGTACCACATTGCTGAATACCAAATATGCTGACCCAAAAGATTTGCAACCAGAAAATTTGATGGTGTACATGGCCCAGACAGCTTACAGCACTGCTGTTGGATTTAGACCTCTGGTGAGGCAATCAATAATGCCGCTGTTGCATACAGTGCTTGCTGTACAACGGGAGGCAGTGCTACTGTAAACTACAGCTTCATTGTGTGGTCACACATGATCAAGCATGAATAAATGAAGTAGACTCCAGAATCGTACTCACCTTGCTGCTAGTTCAACCGGCTTGCCAAGATTCCTGACATCCCGGTCGCCCTCCTTCTCTCGTACATCGTACTGATCGCCCTTTGTTACGACTAGATCACCCTGATCATTGCTCCGTACGTCCAAGCACGCAATCACGCGGCGAGCTAACCCGCGACCACCAGTGTCGGCCGCTCCGCCAACAAATGCGAGTTGCCGAGCATTCGCTGCTGCTGCTGCCGCCTGCGCCTCGGGACTCTCCGGCTCCAAAAACCCGCGCAGGATGTCGAGGCCGGCTGTGCCGGACTTCTCTGGGTGGAACTGGGTGGCCATTGCGGAGCCGTTGCATACTGCAGCGACGAAGTCCTCGCCGTAGTTGGACGTTGCGAGGACCCAGTCTGCGTTAGCTTCCGATGGGACTGCCCTGCAAAGAAATACGTCAGAACATAGAACATTACTCAGGCAGTTCAAAGGCACCATTGGGGTGTTATCTCAGCATGCAATACAATGTGCTGCTGCTGCTGCTATGGCACAAAGGTGCTTGATGTCAAGCGCCCGTGCAGCACGGCAGCACGAGCGCAGTGACATCAAGCAACTTTGTGACACAGCAGCAGCAGCAGCAGCAGCAGCAGCAGCAGCAGCAGCAGCAGCAGCAGCAGCAGCAGCAGCAGCAGCAGCAGCAGCATAGCACTCCTGTAGGCCCACAGCACCTTCTGATTCTGGACGCCCCAACAACACTCCCGCACGTAACCACAGGCGGTAAGGATATTTCAACAACAGAACAACTGCTGCAACTGCTGCTGCCACTAAAGTTTGAAAGCCGGCCAATCCCCATTGAAAGCACTGCAATTGCTGTGCCCACAGTCCAACACTATGGTGCAATCAAGCCCAACCAGCAGCTGGGACTCACCTATACGTGTGCACAAAGTATACCCTATCTTGTGGGGCTACTGCTGCTAGCAGATCTGAACTCTTCAACTGATCAAGAGTATTCCAACCTATGTGGGGAACAGGTAAGCCCCGTTTTGGGTCAAAAGCATCAACCCTGCCCCGTATGATGCCTAAACCTTCGTGGCCACCTGATTCTGTGCTGCCCTCAAAAAGGAGCTGAAGCCCTAGGCAGATGCCAAAGAACGGTTTGCCGCTCTGCGGGAGAACAGCAGGACAGCAGCAGTACTTGCAGGAATCTGATTTCATCTGACTGTGAACTCATATATTAGATTTATCTAATCTTATTGAATGTTTATCCTATCGGAGGCATCTAGCCTGTGCAAGGTTTAATGTTATGCAGGGCTTGGAGGAGACAGGTGGTTGTGAGACAGATAATTGACTTGGAGGATAGAATAGCTGGTCAACTTGCAGGAAAATATGCAAAGGACCTTGCAGAAGCTGCAAATGCGCATGAATAAGAAAAGTCTATCTAAGTATTTAAATTTTAATCTTGACAGGTTTGTTATTTTTGGGATTCCAGTCTAGGCAACACCCATCAACAGCTGCTGGCAGGACTAATCTGCCAGCAGCTGTTGATGGGTGTTGCCTAGAATGGCAGGACTGATCTGCCCATTCTCAAGAGCTGATCATCCACAGCTCTTTTCTCTCTCATTGCTCTCTTGGAGCATCGACTGAAGTGAAAGAGCTGGTGATGATCAGCTCATGTGAACGGGCAGATCAAATACTCAGTAATAGACTTACAGCCCAGAACAGCCAGCAATGGCTGCTGCTGATTGGTAGTTGGACTACTATATACACACGACAACCTCTGCTGACCAGACCTGGTGCTCACAATTGTTGCTTATACCCTGGAGTTTTTTGAACTTATAATAGGCACAAATATTACTTTGTTCAGGTTTGTACGGGAAAAAGCATGTATGTATGTGCGCTAGCCCCACCTGTATATGCTCAACCAGTGGCTGGATGTAGCCCTTGCCTTTCAACACGTCCATGGCCTGGCCAAACGTGCCGACGCCGGGAAATATGAGCTTGTCCGCTGCTGCGATGTCTGAGGGCTTCTCCACCTGAGCATGACAGTGATAATATGTTCACAATACGCATGAAAGTAATATACATAACAACAGTGTGTTGTATAATAACCCCAAAATGGCAGCAATGAACTGCCATCTATTCTAGAGCAAATTGACTGATTTCTTTATTATTTTGGGCAGCGCTGTGTCACATTGGGGCTGGTACACGTGACAATAGTTTGGCTGTGTAAAATGCTGCGGCCATGCTGCTCATGTGCATGTATGCTATGCATATCTGAGCAGCAGGATGCAGTCTCCAAAGTAACTGGCTTTGCAGTGATGGATGTTAGATGCTGATGTCACAGTAAGTTTGTTGGTGCTGGGTATCATGGCAGTGCCAAGAGCATGTTGCGCAACCTCATAACAAGCCCTGATAAACGCGGTCGCAACTGTTCAGGAACCGCAAATCCAGCTAAAGGTCTAGTTACACGTATGTTGGCATCTGGCCACGCTGCAACGGCATATGCTGTAACATCGTGGGCTGAAAACCCCTCCAAGGGAAGGTCAGCAGCTGCTGTGCTCACATCTTTGATGCTGTAGCCCAGCTTCATAATGGCGTTGCGCACGCTGCGCACATTTCCAGCACCATAGTCTAATAAGGTTACTTCTTTGCTAGCAGCGCGAGCAGAGACGCATCTTCGACGAGAGGGCTTGGCTGCTGCGTGCTTGCAGGTGCTGCTGGTTGAGCAGGGTGTCTGCTGCAGGGAGGGCGCTAATGCCCTCATTGAATGTAATGCTATTCACAGCAAGTCGATGACAGGTGTGCTACTAATTTCGAGGAGCGTATCACAGCACTCAAAACAGATACCAGCACACGCGACCGATAAAGGCCCGATCACGCTTACACAACGTTTGATAATTGCTGTTTAGTAGCAAGGCACACAACGTCGCACTGCTTTACGCACAGCACGTGACACAGTAACCTGCCGCTTCGTGTTGTGCCTGGACAGCAACAACGTGAAGGCCGGCAGGCAATTACTTGTATGGTATACATGAATCATATGTTCCTCAAGCTGTTCGGTGCTTGCAGTATACGTGGATGTTATTCAACTGCCAGTTGAACCATTCAGAAGCAGAGTGTCAGTGCTATGCCAAACCAGGTGCAGCAGCTCAGAGCCTTGATGAATTAGAATTCGTTAGGAGTGCCTGTCATGCTGCTCAGACTGGTCAGCTAGAGAAGCTCGAGCGCATACTCTGCAACAGACCAGACGCAGTAAACTCAGATGGTGGATCAGGTATGCCATTGCGTCTTTCTGGCTGTAGCATACTTGCTTTCTCTCTAATTCCATACGAACAGGTTGCAGCCGTTGGCGTTGTGCCCAACGTCATCTTCTTGTTATGTTCTGTCTGGGGAGCCTTCTGTGCTGGTCAACCAAGGCTTTCTCGATTATGAGCAGTTGATCAACTGAAGGCAACAAATACCTACAGGCACCAGTGGCTATACACCAATGCACTATGCTGCGCGAGCAGGGCAGTTGAAAGCAGTGGAGCTGTTACTCAAACACGGTAAGTCACAAGCAGCAGCAGCAGCAGCAAGACAACCTGGGTTTGCATCACAAACCGCAGCAGCTTGGCTTCTTTCAAGCAACAATCTGCTGAACTTCACCCGCATTAAAGCATACTCACAGATTTTGATTATCGACTCAAGTTAATCTTTTTCTGGAGCAGCTGCTGTAGCCGCAAGGCATCAGCATCCCAGCACCAAGTCGTTACAGTTCAACATATGTGTTAGAGCTTCCAAGTCGTTACAGTTCAACGTATGTGTTAGAGCTTCCAAGTCGTTACAGTTCAACGTATGTGTTAGAGCTTCCAAGCCGTTACAGTTCAACGTATGTGTTAGAGCTTCCAAGTCATTACAGTTCAACGTAATTCTAGAGCTTCCAATGTGGTTGTATGAACCTCTGAGGTTTAGAGGTGTGAGTCCAGCCAATCAGCATCAAAACCCCATTGAGAACGCACCTCACCACGCAGTTCATATATACTTTTTGTCATGTGAGTGATGTTTTGTTTCCTTTATTTGCACCTGTAACTCCTCGTCTTTTTTTCTCAATGTGAAGATTTAAAGTGGAAAAACCTTAAAACCTTTTCTATGCATTCTGTGCATGTTATTCTGCAGGTGCAACTGTTGATGCGGCTACCCGGTCAGGCAGGGCGACTGCACTGCACAGAGCAGCACACACTGGACATGCAGAAGTTGTAACTTCACTGTAAGTACACAGCCTCCCAGCATCATCAGCATCATCGTCATCATCAGCAGCAGCAGAAGCAGCAGCATACAGGTGTATAGATTAGCTTAGGACAGCAGCAGTTGAATGTGCAACAGGTGAAGCAGCATCCTGTACGTTGTGGCTAATCAGAAGCTACGTGTTGTTGCATTGGTAAACCAGCAGCAACTGCAATGAACAAAGTATGGCCACCATGCAGCAACAGCAGCAGCAGCAGGAGCAGTAGTAGCTGAAATGACTTTGCACACTCGTGTGAGATTGTGTGAGGAGATTGGGGTTGAATTGCCCACAATGGCGAGCTTTCATTGCCACAACAGAAGTGGGTTTACTCCGGAGTGCCAGCAGTTACTATGCCATTATGCTGGGGCAGGTAGCAGGTGACAGGTTTGCGATTGACCTACACAAGCCTTTGTGATTGTGCAGAAGCTTTGCGCCCATGATACTCCTGCTCTGCCACTGCTGCCCGCAGGTTAGCTGCTGGAGCTGATCCGCTGCTGCAAGACGCAGATGGTGAGACTCCCCTTCATAAAGCAGCATCTCAGGGCCATGCAGCAGCAACAGCAGTGCTGATAGCAGCAGCGCCAGCAGCCTGTGGCCTGCTGGACAAACGGGGCCTGACACCTCAGGCCGCTGCCACTGGGGCAGCAAGAGCAGCAGGCTGGCCCCGGTAAGTGATGATGCAGCAGTAGCAGTGGCAGCATGAGTTTTTTTGTGGCTGCCGTGAAGGTACTATGCTGCTTGTAGCAAACAGTAGTTTGGGTGTTTTCAGAGAGTAGTAAAATACAACAAACGACCTTGCTTGAGTTCGCCTCGCGGTTCTTGATGCCATCCGAGTAGTGGTTGCACCAGTGGCAGCATATATGCAATATGGCACTGTGTGAGAGCCCTGACACACAGGGCAGAATTGTTTGTGCAGTGGTGGGGACATGGAAGGAAGTTGGCCCAAGCAGCCGACCAGACCAAGCAGGCAGCTTTGTTCTTGACTGCCCATGCTCATATGCTGCCTGTGTACCAATTCTTGTCTTCTTCTTGGCGGCAAAATCCACTTCTGTCGCCTCCAAATGCACTGTGAAGGGGGAAACCACCCGAGAACCCCTCCCACACAATGCCAAGAGCCGAGGTCTCCGTAGAGTCCTAGGTGGGGACATCTCGACAAGGGTGACTAAGTACATTTTCAAGCCACAAGAGCCGAGGTCTCCGTAGAGTCCTAGGTGGGGACATCTCGACAAGGGTGACTACGTACATTCTCAAGCCACTTTCGATCCACACCCCAGCAGAGTCGGGCGCTTGGGTAGGAGCACATTCCCGCCTCCGGTTTCCTTAAACCCTAGTTGCCTCCAGCTGAGCTTCTGATTGATTTTGTCTCGGTCCGCCCAATGATGCTGCTGCGACAGCCCCTTGGATGTCAGCTTTGGCCCTGAGCACAATTAAGGACTTTCCGGCCCTACTAAGGCTTGATGTGGGGTTGCCTTGCAATGGGCACGACTAAGGATGTCTTCAAATTTGTCAAGATCTTCCAAGATCTTGACAAATTTGAAGACATCCTTAGTCGTGCCCATTGCAAGGCAACCCCACATCAAGCCTTAGTAAGGCCGGAGAGTCCTTAATTGTGCTCAGCAAGATCTTCACAACTTTGAAGACATCCTTAGTCGTGCCCACTGCAAGACAACCCCAGAAGACAACTGCAGGTTGCATGATATCATCAAGGGGCTGCATGGGAGCTAGCTCACACGCTGGTTCTGATTTGACTGTTATAAACTTAGTTTTATGAATTTAGAGTCTCAGAGTACTGATGTACTGCTGTAACTAGCAGTGCTGGCCACTAAAGGCATGCCCATGGATGGCAGGACGCCCATATGCAAGGCTGAAGATGCACGCTGGTTTGATAGAGACCCAACAACGAAACACACTGAGTTGATGATTTGATGCATAGACGACAAATTAATTTAGTATGCCAACATGAGCGCTAACAGACCATGTGAATGTACAAATGACGTGTTCTGCGGATCAACAGTTGAACAGCCAGTAGAGTGCGACGCGCCACTGCTGTTGCAGTACTGCAAGTGTACAATGGCATGCCATGTCTGCCTCCGCTGTTGTTGCCTGACTTTCTCTTCCCCAGGGAAGGCTTCCCTTGGTGGGCCACCTTGGGAAAGGCCTGTTTCTCCTGCTGTTGTTGCTGCTGCTGGTGCAGCTGCTGCTGCTACAGGTGCTGCTGCAAGAAGCAGTGCAATTGCAGCAGCCCAACCTGTCTATTTCTTAGTCACCCTTCTACTGCTGCTGCTGCCGCCGCCAGAGCTGTGTTGTAAACTCGTTGGAATCTTTGGCACAGCTTCATCCCACGGCCCATTTAGTTTCGATTTGAACTTTTGAATATGCACCAGCCAATACGGACACACGAACGAGACGCCCATAACCGCCAACACAAACGACCCAGTCACTATATGTGACAGCGGCATCAGCAGCGCCACTGCTGCTGCTGCCATGGCAGCAGTGAGACAGATGTGAGCTGTCAGTGAGGCGTTTCGAATGTAACGCCTCATGAAAGGGGACAGCAGGTAGAGCTCCAAGCAGAACAGCACGTGCACAAACTGCGAGTGGCACCACAAAAAACAGGGAATATGATGGTGATGGGACAGAAGTGACACGACGAATGATGATGATAAATTGAGCCCTTGACAGTGGGAAAAGCATGATGTTCAATGTAGATTACAATAAATATGAACATAATGCTAGCTTTACTTCATGCTGGCAGCTGGGCACTGTTGTCCTGATAGCCTGGGAGGCCTGAAGCTTCCAGGCTGTGTAACAAACAATGTACAGATACTGAGATGAAAGGCATTCAGCACAAGCCCTCAGCCACAGAATGGTGATTCTGTCTTTCTGCCGGTTGCTGTGATAGGCTGATGGCTTAGGCAAGGTTGCTATGCAGGACCTTCTTGTGAATGTGTCGGTTCTGTTGTTTACTCCTTTAACACAAAAAAAGACGACAGAATTGACACAATCACAAGAAGGTCCTTCATAGCAACCTTGCCTAAGCCATCAGCCTATCACAGCAACCGGCAGAAAGCAAACTCAAGAAATGAACAGTGAATGTGCATCAAACTGTGATTTGATACTATCAAAAGGTACATGAGTCCTGCTGACTCACCACATCAAATTCTGTCGGCATTCCGCTTGCAAATAAGACTGAAGCAAAAACAGCGGCACCAAGAGACAGGGTTCCAGTGAGCTGCTCTGTGACGCTGTTCACAAAACTGCGGCAGCACATTATAACAAAGCAGCAGCAGCAGCAGCAGCAGCAGCAGCAGCAGCACAATGTGGCTTTATATTCTCCATTTCTAGCCCACGGCTGCTGCAAAATCATCCCTACACCATCAGTTGCAACTCACACTACAGTGAGATGAAAAACAAAACAAAAATAAAGTAGCGGTCAGAGCGAGTATTGGTACATTAAAAACGTAGAGCATACAGCAACCGTAAGTTGCAGTTGAGACCACAAAACTGGAATAGTTCAACTTTCTATTGCAGCAGATAAGAAACGATGCATCTTAAAGCATTCATCACAGGCTGTAGTGACAGCTGCATTTGAACCTTGAGTCTGCACATATAATGATGATAGTAGGTATATTGATAGGAACATCAATCAGCCTATTGACAGGTGTGTTGATATGTATACTGATAAATATATCGATGGGTGTATCAAGAAGTACATATAATAAATACAGTGATAAGCACAAAACAGGAAATTTCAACTCAATCATCAGAGGTGCTTACTTGTAGTCATGCAGGAACAGGTGTATGATGCACAGCCCCACGATCATGGCTATGACAGAGTCTTCACTGATATTTCTGGTCAGGGTGTGCAGCATGGGAGACATCAGGTACACACCTGGTCAGATATTTGCAGCAGCAGCAGCAGCAGCAGCAGCAGCAGCAGCAGCAGCAGCAGCACCGCATTACTCTGTCTGTTGGTTGTACTAATAGTCCAGTAAAGTGATGTAACAGATACAGAGCTACTCACATACTTATGTACTTAAATGACGATATATTACACTGATACCAAAATTCAGAAAACATCATGTACATCTGATCGGCTGCACACGGTAAACACTGTGATGATGTCGCCTGCCCTTGCTTAGATTCGAACTGCCCGGCTGCAAGAATTTGAGCATACATGTGCGGATGAACTGCTTATACCTTGTGCATAGCAGGCACTGGCAGCAGAAGCAGCATCAGCAAAACAAGAAGAAGAACGAGGAGGAGAAGAAGAAAAAACAAGCCAAGGGAACAGAAGAAATAGCTGAAGAGCAAGAAGAACGAGAAGAACAAGAAGAACGTGAAGAACAAGGAAAATAAGAAGCAGAAGAAGGAGAAAAAGGAGGAAAAGGAGAAGAATTAGAAGCAACTTACCTCCTGACAGCAGCGCTGCTTGACGCACTCCGCGCCTCTGTCAGAAAGATCGCAAGGCAGCAGCAGCAACAGCGGAAGAAGAACCAGCAGGAGTGGCAGCAAATGGAGGTAAAATGTGAGCAAACAATCAAAGGATGGGCTGAAGATATAAGTTGTATACGTAAGCTGCTTTGCTTGACAGCAGCAGCACATTGAGCATGGGTATAGGGGGTTCTGAAATTCTGGATTTCATTTGTTATCGGTCCAAATAGTGACAATTGACTCTGCTGGCAACTGCAGCAGATATTCATATCCTGCAGTAAAAAGGTGTCAACCCAATGACAGCAGCAGCACTCACCAGAGACCCTCCCAGCACGTGTCGCCCCAACAGCCCACACACTGCATAGCCTGCAGGTCCAGAGATATTGGAACATATTGAGTAAACCCCCCAGCCACGTCTTGGGAGATATGAAACAATCATGGTTCTATATCATTGTTCTGTATCATTGTTCTATTCATGAAATATATTCAAACTATTTGACAAGAAACAAATAATCTCCTAACAGGACTGTTCATGTCGGCGCAGAATCTGGAAAGATCATTCCTGTCTGCAGCACATAAATACACTATTGTTTTATATATTATAATATGTATTTTCTGCACTGTTCCTGCATGAAGAACACTGTTCCCGCATGAAGAATATGTTGTGATAATAAAACTAGAAAGCAAACATTTACCAGCTGCTGCTGCTGCTGTAAGGGTGAGGGCTGCATGCATCTGCAGCAGCAGAGATGACTGCAGCAGTCGTGCAGCAGCTGCCGATCCATAAAGACTAGACAGCAGAGGTGTTACAGCTGCTGCATTTGTTGGCAAAAGGTACCTACCGATCAGCAGCAGCAGTATGTCCATGAGCAGTAAGGCGCGACCAGTGAGCAGGCCAAGGCGAAGGTGTACTGGCACTGACACAGCAGCGACGACGGTACACAGCTGCTGAGTGATGGCTGCTGAGCCCAGCACCACTTGCCAAAAGTCTCGCTCAGGCACATCGGCGTTGACCACCTGCGATAGATAAATGCAGATGTGACTCTGTATATGGATGTATACAGTTGTTATGTGACAATATGTCGTTATTTTGGAAAAACTCTGAGTCTGAAACCGTGGAAATTCCAAGAGTTAGTCATTGTATTGACTTCTATCACTGGCCCCATGCAACAGGTGAAACTACCCAGCGTATTCACCTTACCACCTGCAGCGGTACGGCGTGTATATTATTGCTGTGTATGTGATATGGGTATGCGACTTTGGTGGAAAACAACACATGTGAGGGGGTTAGGGACAAACAACAGCCTGGCAACAGTTCAGTCGGCAACATATGGCACTTGGTTGCTCGAGGGCGTGCAGAATGGCAGAATATTTGCGGCAAGGGGTGTGTTTTGTCCTGCTCTGATTACATACAAAGAACAGCAACAGGTGCTCAGCCAGCATGCAGCTGCTAGTCAAGCAGTGCAGCTCCCATCGCCCACGCCCAGCAGCGATACAGAGTATCATGTGGGGGAAAATGACGCATATTATCATGTGCACGCGTTGTAGTGCTAGAGCTGCAAGAGATCTTGAGGCAGCCTCACCAACTGCTGTAGGAAGCTGGCATCAGTGTAGTTGTCTGGGTATGGCTGCTTCTTCCATAGCACCTTCTCCCAGCGCGGTGGGGTCTCACTGTGACTGCCGTTGCCGACCTTTTGTGCATGTAGTCGACTCGCAGCTTCTGTATTGCTTGTGCTGAGGGGCTGTTGTGAACTGCAGTCTGCTGTTATGCTGCGCAAGTGATACGCTCGCTGATACGCTCGCTTGTTGCCGCAAATTATTTGAGAATACGTCTGATCGTGATCATCATACATGCTGCAGCGCCCAGAAGCCTGTCATTGCAATTTCTACGCGGGTCCAACAGTTGCACGCAAGTTTCGGCGCTCACAAACCTATATGGACGACCAAAAAAGCCATACATGTTTGCAGCGACCGGCCATGGTGTATTGTGGCTCAGCCCAGTTAGGAATGAACCAGGGGCGGGCGCCAGGAGATGTGACCAGGCAATCAACTCAGTCAAGCGAGCAGCCAGCCCACAATGAATATCATGTCGATCTTACAACAGATGATATGCCAATATGAGGCTGTGCTCACGTTAATCAGGAGGGCTTCAAGCCCTAGCATTGCATACCAGGATCCAACTGACAACTGACAAACTGCCACACTGTGTCACTGACATAGAAGACACTGCTTCGGTGAAGCACAGGATCTGTCACAACTGCAAAGCAAACACTTGAGAGAAACCTCTGATTGGGCCTAGTATTCCTCCTCGCCATCAGTTTCATACTCCCCACTGCTTTCACCTTCATCATCTGTTTCACCTACATCACTGCTCTCCTCCTCAATATCAACGCTGTCACCTTCACTACTGCCGTCCTCTTCGTCTGACCTGGGAGCAAAATTGCCCAGCCGCCGCACTACATTTGGGCCTCGTAATAGGGCAACCTCCCGCTGCAGGGTTGAGATCTGCCGGGCGCTGTGCTGCTGCATTGTGTTGAACAATTGCGCCAGGTGATTATGCTGCAGTCCGCTGCTGAGGAAGTCAGCTGGCAGCTGCATCTTGCGTTGGACTATGAAGTCGATGCATATGGTGGCCTGCTCGTCCAGGGCACACCTGTAGAAGTAATGTTGCAGGATGCCACAGCGTGTCACAATGCATCAATGGCAAAAGAGCAGCGGCGACTGTCACATCATGATAGATGGTATGGTATGGATGCAACTCATCACACTGCCCATTAGACTAGCTGACCAGCACCTTGGTCAGCGGTACATGACGGGACAGCACACAGCAGAGCACACCAACTCAGCAACCTTTGCTGAACCCAGAGCATCAATGTGGCATCCTGCAGCAGCTAGCAACAGCACTGTTGTTCAGCGCTGCAGATGTGTTTTGGGACAAGTTGTTCAGCACCCCACCTGCTGAAGATAGTCAGCCACTTGAAAACATCACCGGCGTGGATGCCGGTCTGCAATCTGCATGCTCCCGCTGGCACTAGAGCCCCAGCGGCCATGAAGCGTTTTACATGCTCTGCAGTTTGCAGGAGGAACAACAGTACTCGCTTTGGCTTTCCACTTTCATGGCAGCTGCTGCATGCAAACGTGAGAAGGTGTGTGTGTGCTGTTACTACAGCTGCTGGCTGCAGGACTCCTGCCAGAAGACCAGTGGTCTTCACCGCACTGTTTCAAATATCCCGGCCCAGTACAGTCAATGCCGTACATCATTCACAGGAAAACTAGCTCACATTACTGATGTGTGTCATTGTGACTATATAGCCATGAAGACAGAGCTGACAGGATGAAGGCGTCTCATACCCAAAGTTGAAACATCAAAAGATTGGGAACATGTAGGGCCTGACTGTTGACTGCGCATCTGGCTGTTGTAACACTTGTGATCGCATGCTGTGCACTGCTGGCCCGCGTGACTGTAGATGAGGGCAGCGTGAGCTCACCAGTGATGCAGGGCATGTCATATCTGTCCGCCAGCAGAAGCAACCGCTCAGCATTCTCCCATGTGACCTTTGCAGTAAACATCGTGCTGGGATACAGCAAGCTGAGCGCTTCCTCCCACGCGGTGACGCTTTCATCGTGCAGAGGTATTATGGCACGCACTCGAGCAGCTTTGGCATCACTGCTGTCGGAGGTCCTAGCTATTTTTGATTGAGGCCCTTGTGCCCCTGAAGCTGCCTCATCCTCTGTTAGAAGATCACGCAACACGCCAGATGCCGACATCAGGTACGCTTCATGCGCGTACAACGCAAGGCGATCAGGTGTTTTGATGAAGTCAAGACGGACGAGACCGCTTCGCCCGCCCTGCTGGGCCATCAGTTGCATGCTGTGAAACTGTTCTGCACATGCTGCATCGGAAGCCATGTAAAGCTAGCCTGCGGGTTACTGTGTTCTTTCCGATTGCAAAAAAAGGCACCAAGCGCTGAGCTGCAGCTGATCCGTGGATTGACAGTGTGTGCCTTTCAAATGCAGGCCTATTCCACCAACGACCGGCGTCAAAGTAGACCCGATCTTGCTGATGACCAAGGATGTCATATCAAGGGATCAGCGATCACCGAGTGGGCTGTCAGAGTGACCATATGACACTCACAGGTCGACCCTGACATTGACACTCCGAGAGTGCACATACACCATTGCATCTCAACTTGTTGCATGGCTCAATTTTTTTTACACTACAAGTAGAAGAGATAGTGCCATGCAACACTGGATGAGCTGGCAAATGAGCTGACATGCAAGGGGCCCGCCATTCAAGTATGACGCCGCCACGCTGGTGCTGTTGAACCCAAGCTCATGCATAATAGCTTCCGGGTGCGCCCAAGTGCTGCGTGTCACCTCCTCCAGAAGCGTGCAAGTTTAGAA
Source organism: Coelastrella sp. MACC-549 (assembly GCA_018290735.1). NCBI lineage: Eukaryota > Viridiplantae > Chlorophyta > Chlorophyceae > Sphaeropleales > Scenedesmaceae > Coelastrella > Coelastrella sp. MACC-549. The sequence goes on from JABEVS010000079.1 coordinate 93,080, forward strand.
TTTAAGTCATAGTATGCCATGTGCAGTCTATGCACACCATGCCATGGTTGATCAGTGATCATAGAGTCTGTAAAGTAATCAATACTGGTGCAACACTAACGGGTTGGTACCACTTAGGCTCTCAAAATCTAGAGTCTAAAGCATACACTCCACTGGGGTTATCATACTATTATGATGGCATTATGTCAGTAACGTACATCTATCAGCTGCATTCACATGTACTGTACAAGAGTCCAGCAGCAGCACAGCAGCAACAACTGACGTACTAGATGTCACAGATAACAAAGCTGCCGCCGGTGATGGCCCAGTGGTGCCTTGCAAGCTTGCACAAGCGCACATTGTTCTTGGCATCACCTGTTGATGCTGTTGTGCTGGATGCATGAACTCTCTGATGCACCTGCTGGAAAACTTTCCGAAATGAAGTTTGGTCAGTAACCACTGTGTAGTGGCTTTGAGCATGAGCCATGCAATCATGCTGATCATGCTGATGATGAGCATTGCTCTAAAAGCAGTGCTTACTGCCATGTTGGCATGCAAGTGTTGCAGCATTAATCATGGCATGCCATTGGCCAATGATATGTCATATCATGTACAACACATTCTTTGCAGTCCACTGGCACTGTGTGATACTGCCGCAGTGGCAGCCAGATACGGTGCTACCGTATCAGATACAAACTGTATGATACTGTATTGTGACCATGCAACCCGCCAAGACATGCCCCTAAAGGCGGTGCAGGGGCCTTGGGAGTCAATGCACTGGCTCAGGATCTCTGCAACCAAACAGCTTACCGAGCACACATCACACTGGCAGTCAAAAGTTGCCATTTGTACAGCCTGTACATGCAGCTGCAGGCAATCACCGTCATTTGGCAAGCCAGCTATTAGCAATACAAGTGTACATCGCCCTTGTATACACTGTCCATACTGTAGTATATGACATACTATTGTTCACGGCAGCAGCAGCCTGCACTGCAGCTCATGATGAGCTGACAGTTTCTTTGGAGAATAAGTCCCTTTACTGAATGAAGACCAAGGTGTAAAAAATACCCGTAAATAATATAATACCACATAATGAGTAATTGTTACCAGTGGTGATTACCATTTGCCAGTGGTTATAACATATGCAGTATGCACGCGTTACATATAGAGATAGTACCTCTATCAAGGGCCCTACAAACGAAGTTCTGGCATCACTTGCCCAGAATGCTCAGCATTATAGCATAATTACGATGAATTATATTCAGTCATTTTAGGCTAAATTCACGGTGAACTTCAAATGGGTTGAGTCACTCACTCTGACTGCGATAGTCACTTATTTACGTTTAGAGCTCTGCTGCAGTCCAGCTTCATGGAGCGCAACAATACAAACCAATTAATCCTAGAAACATGCCCAAAGTAGACTTGCTTAGCTATAGCTAGCGGCTACTAGTCTGAGATGAGCCATCATGCTTCTGACAGTGCTCACATAAGTCTTTGCAGCTGCTGCAGCAACCGGGTATATGCCCACCCATTCCACGTCTTGTTGAGGAGGCCATATGTCTCTACTGCTCCTTGTTGCCGGCTGGGTCCTTGCTGGCCATCAAGCGGCCAATAGGACCAGTCTAAATCACGCTCTTTGATAAATCTGCAGGAAGCGCAACAGACAGCACTTGGTAAGTGACACAGCCTTGACTGGCCGCCAAGTGGCCCAATTTCCTTACTGGGAAGGAAATTGGGAAGTAGCAGTGCACGGCATTGTCAAACCACAACACGCACAAGGCATTGTCAAGGCCCGAGGCTGACCTGCTGCGCTGCACTGTGCTGTGCTGTGCTGCATCGTCTCAGGCTATACCACAGCCTCCAACAGTGTTTGAGGGCCTTACCGTGTGACTGCTTTCCACCAGGTAGAATTAAGGCTTGCAGCATCATGCCCGGTACCAAATTCACCTAAACATCACCAGCATCAACAGCAGCAGCAACAACAGCAGCAGCAGCATCAACAGCAGCAGCATCAACAGCAGCAGCATCAACAACAGCAGTCCGAATTGACAACAGCAATAGAGATTCTTATGATGTGTGCAGCAGCAGATAGAAAATGCCTGCCAATGATTGCCTTGAGGCCGTTGCTTTAGGGAGCACATATTTCTGCCCTCCTGCCAGGTGGCCTCTAGAGATGTGTTGCATTTTTCCTTAAACCCAACTTGCCTGAAGCTGAAACCCAGGTCTTTGACACTGCTGGGCAGATGTGGGGTGTGAATGAGCACGTTACTGAAAATAAAGTTTCACAAGCAGCTCAGCTGATGGCAACACTGTAGATCCGGAGCCTCTCTTGGCTTAATGCCAAGTCCTCAAGACCTGTACTTATGCTGACTCTACAGATACCTCTCCGGCATATGCATAACTCTGGCATATGGAGTATCTTTGGCCCACCAGGTATATGGGGTACGCCATATACCCGGTACCCGTCATCCCATTGTGAACAACTGTGGCTTAATTTCTATCCCTGGAGTATGGGATAACTCTGGCATACTACGCCTGGATGGACTCCTTTCTTAGTCAGTCTTACCTAGCCATATGGGCGCCATGTTTGTGCGTGCTATGTAGCCCCATGACTCGTCAAGTTTGGACGCATACGTGTCATAATCACTAAAGTTGAAGTTGCCCCTGCGTCACAAAAGGGAATAACACAGTAAATAACACCGTTATTAACATGTTTTATGATGCCTTTGCCGATGGCAGGATTGCTATGGCTAATGGGTAACTTATATATATTATGATGCCTTTATACCTGGCCTAGTGATACTCTGAGAGTATCATGCCAGACCCGGTCTCAGTGATGCTGGCTGTATGACACTATGTAGAAAAGTTACTAGACAGTTCATTTTGTCACAACAAGGCTGGATAGTGAATTTTATCTTTGCGCAATTAACTCATAGTATACATACCATATATTTATCATTTTTTTCAAACACCAGCCTGGTTGATACGGTATCAACAGAGCCGCACTCACCACAAAAATGGATATTCATGAATCTCATACACCAGCTGTCCTCTGACGATGGTTCCCAAAGGCCACTGCTTCCTTAAAACCAGCGGCCGCACCCTGACAAGCCTCAAGTCCCTGCCGGCCATGAGGCCCTGGGCAAACACCAGGTAAGTTGATCGAGCAGCTAACACTTGTGCTGCTGCCTTTTCATATGCCAATGCAATGTCGAATGAGGGACCTCCCACGCCCCACATGGGTATTCGGAGTGAACCACCTGGTGCAGATAGCAGCAGCAGCAGCAGCAGCGGCGGCGGCGGCAGCAGCAGCAGCAGCAGCAGCGGTGGCGGCGGCAGCAGCAGCAGCG
>JABEVS010000079.1:96600-188559 GCA_018290735.1 Coelastrella sp. MACC-549
GGTGCGGATCTGACGGCACAAGCAGCAGCAGCAGCGGCAGCATGCTGAATGCCATCCCATGTGGTATATCATACTGCACATATATTTGGACCAATAGGTGTGAGTATTTATATATCGTAAGACTGTCAGCATTGTAGCCTAGTGATCAACAGCAAAACCCCAATTGCCGCTGGAGTATTATGAATTCTACTAGTGCATAAAGCCTGTATGCCATACAGTGCCATTCCATGTGCCAAATAGCTGAATGATTCCACCCACCTACAAATGTGGGTCGCGGCTCATTCCTCAGTCCAACTCCTACCACAGCACTGGTATTTGCATATCGCTGAGCCATCAGAGACCAGCCTTGGAGCCACTGCTGCTCAGACCATTTTTCTGTGTACCACATTCCATTGCCGTCTTGCAGGCCGCAGCACCAGATGGCATCGCTGCTGTGGTTGTCAATGATAACCAGGAGGTGCTGCATACATGGTAGGCATTGTAATAAATTGCTCGGCATACTATGATAGTATTGGCATAACCGCAGCCGTGCTGCATGAAAGTGGTAGAATAGCTCAGCAACAAGCGTGCTGTTTGACTCAACACTTAGTAGAAGGTGCTGCATACATGATAGGCGTTGCAACCATTGCCCAGCATACTATGATAGTAGTGCTTGGCATGCATGCAGTTGTGCTGCATGAAAGTATTGTTACAGCTCAGCAATAAACACTGTGCTGTTTGATTCAACAGATAGTAGCTATTTGATAGTTCCTCACAGAAGTCTTCATGCACTCAGAAACAATTTCATCAAATATTATGAGATCTGTGGCATATAAATAGAGAAGTCTATCACCCAGCAGCTTATGCTCCTGCTGCTGCTACCACTATAGCTGCTGCAGCTGCTGCTGCTACTGTCATTATCACCTACCTGCTTAGCAATAGCACCAATGACAGCATCCAAAACCTGCAACGGCGTTTTCCCCATCAGGTCGGGATTTGCTGCCACTGCCACTTTTGGTACCCGGGCCGAGCCCTCAGCAGACCTCAGAGCCATTTCTAAGGACCATACAAGCCGTATGCAGTTGAAACCACCGGTTTTGGCCATGGCAGCAATGGTGTCGCGGTGTTGGGCCCAGAGGCCAGAGGGGACATACCATCTTTCCTATGAGTGTGAAGGAAAGAGGGGCGGCAACAGCAGCAGCAGCAGCAGCAGCAGCAGCGGCAGCAGCAGAGCTTGATGAACAGGGTTTAGTCAATTGCATCATTAGATGCATGCATGCAGAAGGTATGAACCCCAGGATACCGATAAGCCCCGAATTCAAACTATCTTAATACTAAATCCTAACAAGAAGCTCTAAGGACGTTGAAGCAGCCAATTGCGTGTCTCATCATGCAGTGCACTGAACCAATGTGCTCTGTGCAGGAAAAAAAGCAAAGCTGCAGGTGCAAGGGCGACCCTGTTCCTGCCACAGCATCATTCATGAAAAGAGTGAAATCCTAGTCCTGAAACACCATTTTTTTGCTGCGATTGTTGCGGACAGCCAGCCAGGGCAAGAGCGTCTCAAGTGCGTCAACAGAAATTTCAAAATTCTGCCAGAAGAGACAGTCTCGTGTAAACTTTGGAAGCACAGCTGCTGTCTCACTTGTGCACCAGACCAAGAAACGCAGCGTAACTTGACTCTGCGGCCCTGAGAGTCGACGATGAAGCGACCTTGTGTGCTCAGCGGCAATCTGGGGAAGCTGCCTGTTGCTGCTGCTGCTGCTGCTGGTGAAGGGTCCTTACTGTTGATGGTGAGGGGCTCTGGCGCGCCATGGATGCGCGGCACAGTGCGTATGAAGTATGCTGCAAGTATTATCAGTAACAGTCTGAATTGCATGATGGCTGAGTGATCAAGATGTGCCAACTGCTGCCCCAAGCGACTGCGACCGTGGTCAGTTTGGCATGCAACTATGTAGGCATAGTGGCCATTCCGACAGAGCGCAGCATTTAATGAGGCGCATTATGTCTGCCATGCAAAGATGCGACCGCTGGGTGTGCAAGAAAACTGTTCCTCAGCGCGTTACAGGGATGCCCGACAGTTGCGCACATGCGCAGCATGAGCAGATGCGAACACTTCAGATTGCATTTGAGTATCTTAATGTTTCTTTTTTTACTGCATCTTGTTTGCCTCGCAACCTGGTGACTAAAAGTCCCATCAGGCCCACTCACCTCTGGTACAACCAGCAAACAACGCAAGCATCAACAGTCCTTTGACTTTCATCATGATCAAGTAGTGTAATCAGCCTTTTCTGCGCTTTTGAACAACCTCTAAGCGCTGGGTTAGCAGGAGATTTGCGCAACCAACGCAAGAGAAAAGCAAATGCTATGCATGGGCCCTGCCAACAGCCTTGATAGAAATCCCCACTTTACACCGTGTTGTCCAGTGTTGCTGCAGGCACCTTACTGCTATCGCAAGCAGTGCGGCAATCAAACCGTCTGTCTTATTCAAACCTGCTGCGTCAGCTGGCTCAGCCATACACCTTTGTGTCATCACTCAAGGGATTTGCCAGGTCAAGCAATTGGTACATCTTGCCAACTCGGCGGTCTGAGCCTCGTATGCAATGTACCTGTACATGTCGTGAAGTGCCTGATCAGGCACAATGCGAACCAGCTTCGAAGCTCTCCGAGTCGGGGTTTGAAGCATCAGGATTGCAGCATACATACATAAATACATACTCACTTACGGGTCTGACAGTATATCATAACTTATCCATATTGTTACATCCTTCGCCCATCACTCCATGATGGAAGCCTGCATTCCCTACGTGCACTCTGAAGTAGATATACTACTAGAGCTAAGCTTTTCGTGGTAGCTTTAACAATAACAATAGCGCTTATTGGCAACAACAACTCGGCGGGAGGGAGCTTCAGCAACAGCAGCTCGGGGCAGCAGCTCCATCTGCAATGCGGGCAATGCTGCCATATTCGTCCTCAAGTTGCAAGTTACCCTCAAAGGGTCATCCATGTCTGTTGCAGGATGATGGTTGGCCTCCTGCATGCTTCATAGAAAGCTGGTTTTGACTCAGCACATCGTCTACAAGTGTCTGCAGGGCGCATCACTGGCCAGGACCATGGTATGTAACAGAAATATAGCTATCCAGCAAGTTAAAATGCTATGGCAATAGCATTAGTATGTATGTAGATGGCAGTAGATGCTATGGCTGATGGAAGTTTGGTTACAGCTGGCCAAGCTGCTTGGCACAGACATCTCTGTGTACACTAGTAGTAGATTTACTGCTAGAGAGAAGCCGCTTGGCACAGACGTGTCTCTCGCCGTAAACTGAACCCGGGCATGGTTCAATTTACGGCGAGAGACATGTCTGTGCCAAGCGGCTTCTCTCTAGCAGTAGATCTACTACTAGTGTACACAGAGATGTCTGTGCCAAGCAGCTTGGCCAGCTGTAACCAAACTTGACTCAGCATTGCCAACTTGATTGAATCCCTTGAAGAAACAATGCCAACGCCGTCAGTTGACACGGTGTTAACACTGGATAGAGATGATGGTTCAGGTAAGCACCAGCTGGTACTGCAGTACCATTGACTTTGTATTCAAAATCAGCTGCCAGCTCAGTGGCTACTGGCCATTATGCCCACGAGGTGCCGCAATGTGTAGTTGCTGAAGAATGCAGGATGCATGTCATGCAACAAAAACATTGTGCATGTCGCAGAACAAAAACATATGAGGCCGATGGCAGTAAATGCTATTGCTGATGGTATCAATTATTACTATTATACGATACCACAAGAAAGAGGCCCTGACCTTCTACTTTTAGGTGGGCTCCTGGGATGTGCATGATATGCTGTTGCTGCCAGCAGCTCCAGCAGTGGTGGAGTTCAGCTGACTGAGCATAAAGGCAGGCGCCATTTTGGAAAGCACATGCATGCTGCAACAAACCGTTTGTGGCGCTTTCCACATTCAGCTGTTCAACACACTGTGTGTGACAAACAAGTTGACAGGTGGGGAAAATCAAATGGCCAATCATTGCAGCGAAGAGACATTGCGTAACCAGCAGCAATGCATAATTGATCCAATGTTATGATGACAAACATTGGATCAATTATGGGCCGATGGCAGTAAATGCTATGGCTGCAAAGTACTGATTATTATTATTATGATGCACAAACCAACCCACCAGTAGATTGATCTCCTGAATCCTTAGCCTCCTGAGTTCCTTAACTGCCGTCTCTCCCATGATGTGATGTCTGTCTTTCCACTGAGTGGGTTTCCAAACCAACAACTTCACAAAACTGCTGAAGAGGTGTCGCAGGTGTTGTTCTGGGCGCACCAGATGTGCATATTGTGTCTGTCATTCAAGTTTGTGCAACAATACTGGACCGTCTGAGACAACTAGGCACTCACAGCTCTAGGCCTGATAATAAATTTAGAACTTCCCTAACATGATCTGGCCCTAACATGATCTGGTGAATCCTATGCCGAATGAGCTCCACAATTGCCAGTTCACCTCTGTTTCCCTCCCATGCTGGCAGGGGAGAATTGCCTCCCATTCAATCCTGGTTCCCTCCCATTGGGTTTTGCCGATTCTCCTCTGTCTCCCTCCCACTCTGACAGGGAAGTATTGCCTCCCATTGAGTTCTGGTTCCCTCCCATTGGGTTTTGCCAATTCTCCTCTGTCTCCCTCAAGTCCCATTGGGTTTGCCTCTGTAACACAAATCTGCTGAAAGATCATTCATCACTGATCATCATGATGTTGCGCAAGGATACTGGACAAGGCAACCACTCACAGCCCCAGCAGACCCAGCAGGCCTTCAACTTCAAGGCCTAAACTTTGACTCAAATGAAAGAGTTTATGTTCTGATGAAAGCCACCCAAGCATGACACTCTCATCAAATGCGCACCTGTACCCTCTGGCTGTGATCATTCATTACAGCTGGGGGCTGCATGTGCGCAACCAATGAGAGTGCCATGCTTGGGTGGTTTTAAAACTGTTTTTTCCCCCTGAAATTTCATCAAAATACACCTGAGACTCTTTCACAAGTTGTTGCCCATAGATGGAAGTTTGTCAGGGTCTCCACTGGCAGTGGCAGAAATGTGTTACTAACACTCTGCAGTAACACTGACAGTTGTGTTACTTTGGAAGGCAGCCGAATTGATCATTATATCTGAAACCCTGAGGGCACACACATCTCCTGCCCTTTTTTGAATTTTGTGCAGGGGGCGGCAGGTCTTTGCACCTGGGGCAAATCGGTGGCTGAGTCATGCTACAGTCCAGGGGCTGCGTGCAAGGATACTGCTCACAGGCATTCACATCTGCAGCAGCAGCAGCAGCAGCAGGTAGGACTGATGATTAGATGAGGTTCACTGAGGCAGGCCGTTTCGTTTCACACTTGGGCCTGTGTACTAGATTGGTACTCAGGACTCTGCTGACACATGCCGCATGGGCCGTAGCAGATACAAACACACCAAGACCAGCAGCAGCAGCAGCTTCCTGGTTGTGTTGCTGAAAACACTGCTGTGATCAAACCCTGTCATTGTTACAGGGTGTGTGAACCCGGGGGGGGGGGTGTCCTGAGAGTGACTATGTTAGTGTAGTGTCAATATGGCATGATGATCTTCTTATCTAAATACAACATCTTGCAATGCAGCCTGAAAAGACAAACAAATAGAAAGATGGCTCTGTTGCGACCACTCATATCATGTCACTCACCATATCCTGCCACACACTCTCCATTCTTGCAAAAGTACAAATTCGTCCCGTTTTGTTTCTGAGAATCCACACTGCTGCTGAGGCTTGTACCCTTTGTGTTGTTACCGAGTTGCTGGGGTTTACAAACTGCGCCCTCTGGTTTAGGCACCCAGCACATACCAGTTGGTTTGCCTGTTGCAGGTTCACAAGGTGGAGCGATCTCACAGGGCCCTTTCAGCCTGCAATACATACAACAGTATAGTATACATACAATTGTATGCTGTTGCTTAAATGCAAATGCATGAATAAATGACAGCATGCATGTATCACATAGCATAGCCTATGATGTTGTTTTATTCAAGGTGAGATAGCAATTCAAAGATACTTACAATGTATTTAAGCGGGTGCTTTGGCTGGCCCAGTAACTAACGGTTGATGCTGCCAACATATAAGCAATGCGTGCTACTGGTACATCTTTAGCAACAGTGGCCGTGAAAAATTAGGTGTTGCAGCAGCTGTTGAATATCATATTTTTTAAGAAAATCATGGTGACTCTGTGCTACCTGTGCCAGGTGATGTACGATCACCAATAAAACTATTTCCTGAGTAGTACCTTTTGCACATGGCCTGCTGAGGGCAGGGCTGGCATTCTTGCAGCATTGGGGCTCCCGGGGACCAAAACCCTCGTTTACATGGGGCACATGATTCACCCCCTTGACCAGCAGCACACTCTGCAGGCGAAACAAACAAACAAGACAAATGTCAACAGCCTGTTGATACGGTAGGATGTGGTTATACTTTTAGCAACAAGATATGTAAAATAAGAGACAAAATCAAGCCTGCTGGGTAACAGAGCTCGAAGCAATCAAATGATCTGATCGGAAAACCGTTTCTCACACACAACTAGACTGGCATATATATAACCTGATATGAAAGCAACTTTTTTCCTAGGAGAAAGAATATGATCATATCTTGCCCGGCAAGATGAATGGCATTCGACACGACCGCACATGCAGAGCTATTGAGAAAACCTGCCATGTAACACAGCACAGAAGGTACATTCTTTGACAACAGAGAGCCAGTGAGCCCTTCAGCCTCAGGACGGTCCTTGGAATAATAGTAATAATGTCGATGGTTTTGGTTAGCAATCTATCAGCGGAGGTAACTTACCGCATGTTGCGTTCCTGCACACACCCTTTCCAGCTCCACAATCCTCCCCATCCTTTTTATACGTGAATCCAAAACCATCGACAGGATCGCAGAAAAAGCTTTTAACACAGCTGAACAGCGCAAGTCCTGGAATGGGACAAGGCCGGCAATCTTCAAGGGATCCGCCGGGTGAGAAAGTCCACTCTTTACAGGGAGCACAGCCAACACCGCCATGGCCAGGCTTGCACACTGCGGGGCGCAGCATACAAATCATTTAGTATGTATGTTTGAGATGAATTCCATTCAGTTCATTCACAGCAAAGGGAGATAATCGCATAAAAATCTATATAGTACTTATACTATAGCTCAAAAAGGTCTGTTTTCAAGTACTGGTGACAATATTGCACATGTAAAAGCCTGATCAGTTGGCTCGAACGAGCGAAGCAGAGCATGCAATTATTTAGTTTCTTTCTGCATGACTCTGCACAAGGCTTATATTCTATGCTGCGCATGGGTCATATACGTGCAGCACTAACACTGCATACGTACGTGATTACAAAGTTGCATTCATTTGTATACGATGATGCAAAAAGATCTTCTTGGGAGTGAGAAAGACACACTCACCGCATGTGTGGTCTTGACACAGACCGTTTCCATTCCTGCAATCAGTGCCTTCAGGCCACCACTGTATAACAGGTCCAGTTGTTGCGTTGCAGTAGGACGTTTTTGCACATTCAGTCAGCTTAAAAACCGGGCACTGTTGGCAGTTTGCTGTTGTGTTGCCGAGAGAAAAGGACCCTTGAGGGCAGGGGGAGCAGGCAGGTGTGCCATAACCGGCTCTGCAGACTGCAGCAACCGCAGTGGCAAGCAGCAGCAGAAGCTGTAGTGGCAAGAAGCAGCAGTAGTGGCCAGTGCAGCCACAGGAACGGCAGAAGTCTGCAGCAGCTAGTAAGCCGTGCATCAAGAGTACTTGCACTGTAAATAATGTAGTCAATGGTTTATAACGTGATGGGGAATGGGCGTCAGCTACAGATGCAGCCAGTTCCTGGCGAAGGGGGATTGCTGGTTGTTTCTGCTGCTGCAAAATGGCTGTAGCACTGATTGTTGCCATCTTATTTCTAGTACACCAAAGGTATCAAGAAACTAAGCATAGCATTCTTAATATGCTTTCTCTGCAAACTTATGTTGACGGGTCACAGAGCAAACAATGGCGCAGCAGAACTGCTCACCTGGACAACCGGCAGAGCCCGGCTGAGTGTTTGTGAAGCCGGCGGGACACGCCAGACATCGTGCTTCGTTTCCGTTTGGTGCGTAATAGCCGATCTCGCACGGCACACACCCACTGGAAGTGCTAGCCTCGCCTGGGTTGCACGATGACTGCTGCAGACTACGAACAGTAGAGCTCTCCACGCTGCCAGCGAGCTGCGCATACACTATAGCAATTCCTAAGAGTACCGCTTGCATCTGGAAAGGAATCTCCTAGATGCAAGGTGTAGCTGATGTGCGCTTCTAGTGGCCTTCAACAACCTCGTTGGGTAGGGGATGCTTCAGCTTAGTTTCAAGCGGTTGATTTAGAGGACAAACGCGCCAGAACAATGGTGATTGCAGCTAATCAGTTGGTTATCACTGCACGAAGCTATGTTAATCTGCGTGGGGACACATACAGCGTATCTGACAACCACGATACGCGCCTTGTGCTTAAGTGGTGGTCTCAAGACTGTGCAACTCAGGGCCATCTTGGCCCCCACCATTACAACTTACTTATTACTATTGCGGCGTCCCCATAGATAGTACCGCAGCTGCTGCTGCTGCTGCTGCGATTCAGCTACTGCTTCCAGGCCAGAAGGTGTGGTGCCTGCCTGTGTGTCCCTAAATCTCCTGCTGCAATAACTTCACCTGGTGCTGCTGCTATTGCTGCTGCTGCTGCTGCTGCCTTTCCGCTACTGCTTCCAGGCCAGAAGGTGTGGTGCCTGCCTGTGTGTCCCTAGATCTCCTGCTGCAATAACTTCACCTGGTGCTGCTGCTATTGCTGCTGCTGCTGCTGCCTTTCCGCTACTGCTTCCAGGCCAGAAGGTGTGGTGCCTGCCTGTGTGTCCCTAGATCTCCTGCTGCAATAACTTCACCTGGTGCTGCTGCTATTGCTGCTGCTGCTGCTGCCTTTCCGCTACTGCTTCCAGGCCAGGAGGTCTAGTGCCTGCCTGTGTGTCTCTAGATCTCCTGCTGCAATAACTTCACCTGGTGCTGCTGCCACTGCTGCTGCCACGTCGCCATTCTCAACATTCCAACTAAGGGGCCGTCCAGTCCAATCACTGATCACGCCACCAGCACCCTGCGGCAGCAGCAGCAGCAGCAGCAGCAGTGTAAGCAGCAGCAGCAGCAGTGTCCGCAGCAGCAGCAGCAGCAACAGAATAAGAACACATACATACATACACATGCAGCATCGTGCACTCGCATAGGTTCTGATTGAAAAGAAAACTGTGCTGATACAACTAATTGTGCACATCTTATAATCCAGGCCCTGTAGATTGAATAATAGAATTTGTGGCATAGATGGTCAGTGAAGACTTGTGCAACCCATTTGATGCTTGGAAAAGATTAGCGGTTGGCTTCAGAAAAAACATCCCCATTAGCAGCCCATGCCACTGCGATCTATGACATGTTATAACACTTTGTGTTATCAAATCTCAGAGGCAAGATTTAAACATAATTTATACCTTCACCCAGAAGACGATGTTGATAAAAAATAAGAGTATGTTTTTTGATAAATTTCAATTTTTTTTCATTTTTTCTTATACATGTTACAAACCTCAATAATGGGCACTAGAGCCATGTAGTCATAGGGTTTTAGGTCAGCCTCCACCACTAAATCGCAATGTCCTGCTGCCAGCAGGCCATAGGCGTAGCAGTCACAGCCATACAGAGGAATTCGTACCCTGTCTCGCACACGTCGGAAAGCCTGAGTAGATATAGATGATCATCCACAGCAGCAGCAGCAGTAGCAGCAGCAGCAGCAGCAACAGCAGCAGCAGCAGCAGCAACAGCAACAGCAGCAGTGAAAGCAAGCAGGCCTTCTACAGGGGAGTTGCAAGGTTGCAGATTACCACCTCATCCACTGTGCTCTATAATTGTATTACTATTGCATGTAGATGATGCTGATTATTCTGTTCCAGAAACATACAAGTTTGTTCTTCTGTTAATCTGACATTTCTGTTAAACCAACATTGCTGCTGGGGTGCTACATAATCGTGCTTGTGAGCTTATGGAGCCCACATATTCTCCACTACTGCTGTGTTCTCAAGCTGACATCCTGCAATTGACGTTTGTTGTCATGGCTGGTCAAGTAACAACACTACTGATTATGTTTACTGCTGACTCACTACTGATGCTCCTGCTTAGTTCAATTTCTGATTGAGTTGACAGTGCTGCTGGCACACATATATATAAACACACAATCTGCTGACATCACTTAAACTAGCCAGTCAATTAACATCATAACATAATATACAAACAGGAACGCCGTTATAACGCCGCACATACCTGTTCTGTTTCTCCTGCAAACATGTGCGGCGTTGTGGAGTACATGTAAGCATTGCTGACAACCCCCAGGTCAACCCATTAAATAACACACAGATGAGGCGACCTTATAACGGTTATAACGGTTATAACACCGCACTTACCTGTTCTGTTTCTCCTGCAAACATGTGCGGCGTTGTGGAGTACATATAAGCATTGCTGACATCGCCACAAGGCCGCACATTCACTGGCCTTCCATTCAGCATTGTGGGCTGGCCCTGCACCCCAACCCATCTTTCCCTAGTGACTGGTTGGTCAATGATGCCAAGGACTGGAGCGCCATTATGTAAGAGGGCGATCAAGGTGCCAAAAAGAGGCTTGCCTGCAGCAGCAGCAACAGCAGCAGCAGCAGCAGCAGCAGCAGCAGATGCAGCAGGTGCAAATATGCCGGTGATTTGCCTGAAACAAAAAACAAAGAACTGATGTGCCCTGCTTTGTGAAGTTTGCAGCGACCATGACAACTATGTTGAAACCTACCTATTACCCACCTATTATACCTATTGTATACCTATTATATGCTCATTATGATATAATGTAATCATGTTACACACCTGTTATAAAGCTCTTAGTGCCATCTATGGGGTCTAGCACCCACAGCCAGCTGTCACTGCTGCCATTGCTGCTGCCGATCTGCAAGCCGTGCTCCTCGCCGAACACGCTGTGAGTTGGAAACGACTGCTGAATCAGCTGTCGCATAGCTTCCTCTGCCTTTCTGTCTGCGATTGTTACAGGACTTGCATCAGATTTGCTGTCCACGTTGAGCTTTGTTCGGAAGTACTGCGTGGTGATGAGTCCTGCTGCGTCTGCCAGCTGGTGTGCGAGGTTCAAGAATGTCTGGGGGGTTGGAGAGGATGCTTGCTGCTGCTGCTGCAGCTGTTGTGCCCTGCAGATTTTCAAATTCGAAGGAATTGTGTTTTAATGGATTGACGGGCGCCTGACGATAAATCGGGAAAACGGCAAGGCAATTGGGGAAGATTGACGGGATAAGGGCCTTATGGCCATATGTTACTGTTGATGATTGCTGATGACCAGCAGCTGTACGCCGGGATGGAAGGGATGCTGTGAAAGAGTGCTTAGTGGGGTGGCCACGCTGGAGTATGCTGCAGAAAACTGGCATTCGTGCTTCGCATTGTCTCATACAGCAGCAAGGCAGAAAGAAGCTCGCTCCGGCCCATATGCTGCTGATGCTGAAGCAGCACTTACAGGATGCTCGAGAGGTGTATAATCACAGACTCGGCAAGCTGGCTCGGCGTTGCCACACTCACATCGATGATCTAGCGACGGTGGCTCGTTTCACTCGCAGTGGTTGCAGGATGCTTCTGGTCTGGGCTTGTAAGCCAGCACTCTGCTGTTGTGCTGCGATCATGCCTGTTATAGTTTGTTGCACCGGCTTCTCAGCGGTTTTGTGAAGGCTGGGATGAGTTAGGGTCCTGATTGATTAGATGGTGCGGTTGGTGTTGGTAAGCCAGCTGGTAAACAAACTACAGCGGTCGATTGTCCGCCTCACTGAACATGCGTTTGAGAGAGACACAGCGCACGTTTCCCTTTCAAAAGCAATCATTGCTTGATGCTCATCAGGTTGTACAATCAGTTGGCGGTGCCACGAGTTGGCAGTGCCAATTTGGCACTGTTACTCCTGTCAGAGGGTGAGCATCAATGAAGTTGATGAAAGTAGATAGATGAGCTTTTCAAGGCCATCCTAAGCCTGACAAGTGCTCAATCACAAGACTTTCATTAACAGCAGAGGCCTATTGCATACCGTAGTTACCAATGGTCCCCACCATCTCCCCCCCCCCCCCGCCCCGCCTAAATGCTTCTCCTGCTCAGGAGATGCATGATTTTGTTTCTAAAACTTATTCCAAGCTCTATCAGGGGCGTCTGCCTGTATGCGGGCTCTTGGGCCAGCCGTTGTCTACACCGGCAGTTTGCGATCACACGCAATGCAGCAGTGGCGGTTGCCAACGATACAACGGGTGATCAAGATTCAACCATAAAGGTTTTTTTGTGCACATATATGTGTGGACCTACACCCATCTAAGTCGACAAAAGCGGGCAACTCCTCAGCTACAACTGCCACAGTACTGGAGTGGTCTTCAGTTGCTGCATCAACCACAAGATCATCACGATTCCCTGACAACGCTCTCATCACTACGCGCTTTAGCAGACAATTACTGTAGTGCGTGACGAATCATGACGCAGCAAAGCGGTCAACGCATCTGTTTGCTCAGCCTGAGCTTGAGTGTGATGCTCGTGCTCTGCTGCTGCCTGCTGCACCCAACACCGGCAGCAGCACGGCAACTCAAAACAAAAGGAGGTAAGCTTGCTGCCATATTTGTTTTTGTTCTTTTTTCTGATGCGCAATGTAACCTTCAGAGGCTGAGCGAGTCAGGGCCCCCTGCCTTCAGCTACTGAAAGTGGCTGCGATTGTATACCGGTCATCAGCACTGATTTTTATATCAGCTCAGTTGGTGGCGACTCAGTGCGCTTCAGCCGGTCAACACTCTCTCATCATCCAAGACCTGCCTCTGTTTTTTCTGCTGGTTAAAATATATAGTCCTGTGGTGTTTTGTACATCATACCAAACTTTGGCCCAAAGTAGATAACGGTCATTTCTGAACAAACCATATAATACATCCTTGCCCATGCGAGAAGATCTGCAGAAAAGTTGTCTTGCTGAATGTGCCTTTGTTACGATATCTGGTTGAAATTGAGTACAGCAGCATTCCCCCTACTGATGATGTTTTGTAGTCTTAGGTTGATTGAATCAACCCACAAGCGCAAAAGGAGCCGCTCTGAACAACTGGCCCATAGTTCTCTGGTGCCACAGACATGCTGCTGCTGCTGCTGCTGCTGCTGCTGCTGCAGATGTGAAGTCAGACACCAAAGTCAATGCAGACATCAATGGAGGTGTGGAAAGCAAGTACAAGTCAGTGGAAAAGGTAATTTACCAATAAGGTGTTGGCCAACACACTGTTGAAAAGTGAAAGAAAGCCAATACTGCGATGTGTTTAACTTAAATACATCACGGCCTAAATACGCCATCAGCGGCCCACTGGGTCCCAGGGACACTACAACTGCTCACTTCTGCAGATCAAGTTCGTCAATCGATTTCAATTTTATAGTTAAACAAATGCAGAGAGAACGCACTCTTGTCAGCAGCATTTTTGATCAGATTCACCCCAATTTCTTGCTAGTTTCTGCCTGTGTTGAGCAGTCAGCAGGGTTTCCCATCCGATTGGCAGTACCAGCGGCACTCTTGGAGCTGTACTGCTGCAGCAGCAGACTGCTCACATAGAGCTATTTATGTATTTTTTCAATTGTTTATTTATTTGTTTACTCATTTATTCAATCATTCAATTATTTTCCTTCAGTCTTCATTTCTATTTGAGAGAGAGGGGGAATTTTACGCATGGATACTTTCACTGATGAATGACACTGTTGTGCCTGATATAAGCTTACAAAATTTTGTGAGAATCAGAGCGTAAACCACTCTTGTTGGACTGCAACGAATTCTAGTTCCTGCCAAAAGCCAAACGTCTGCTGCTGCTGCTGCTGCTGCTGCTGCTGCTGCTGCTGCTGTGTCATTGTACAATCTGCTGCTTAAATAAACAGGTTATGAAGAAGAAAGATTTGCAGTCCAAGCTGCTGCTGGCTGAGGCTGAGTGCCGGGCCCACCACGATGACAAGTGTGAAGAGGTGCGAAGCAACTCTTTGTCTTCAAGACAAAGTTTGTACAGCAGTGTTTGTTTCTTCTTTACAGTTGTGTGTCACAGGGCATGCTTTGCTGTTGCAAGATGCTCGGGTTCAAATCCCCCTGTTGGCATTGTGGCTGTAGCCAGGCCCTAGTTGATTCTCCTTATTACACGATGACAGGTGTGAGCAGGCAAGTACGTCTTAGCTGCATGCACAGATCAGTCTGTTACTTTAGATCTGCAGCACTGCAACAGTGTCATGACACAATTCCAACATTTTCTGATCCCGCATATTATAGTATGTAAGCCGCTGTTGACGGTTAACAACCCCTAATGATGAGATCATTATCACTGATTGTTACTATATCTAAGTAGTGATGATCACTTTACTGCCATAGCGGTCCTGCCAGCTACCTGTTAACCCTACCGGATGAAAACCATCTTCACCTCACTCAGCGGCTTGGCCTGTTGCTGAGCAACCGGTGCTTTTTGATTTCTATTTCTAATAATTTCTAATAATTTCCTCTTTGTCAAGTGCAATGCTCAGAGGAGACCAACCAAGCGTTGTGAAAATATCATAAAGCCGTGAATAATTATTAATATCATAAAGCCGTGATTAATCATCGGCAACAAAACAAGCAATACTGATTCAAATGTGGCGTGTTGCCAACATTCAAGTTGAAATTCTCAATCCAACAACTGATAGTGCAAATGTGCTGCCAATGCTTTGTCTGCCACCCTGGCAGGTTGCCTACATCAAGCAGCAGATTGCAGATCAAGCCCCAGCCCCTAGCAAGACGGTCACTGCCCCCTGTTATCAGGATATTGTGGGCAGCTACTTCCTAGGGACGCTGTGTGACTTGCCGCCAGACAGTAAGGCCGATGGAAATGACAGACCGGCTGATGCATCAACAGATGATGGAGGCAGGAGGCTGCTGGCCGCATTGTGATGGTGGTAGATGGTTTCAATTTCATCCGACTTTAAGTTGAAGTCACTTACCATAGAATGAAATTTACCTAATTAGGACACCATATTCAAGCTGCAGTTGTGTTTGACAGACTGTACTGTTCTAGGCTGGTAACTTCAGGCTGACGCAAGTGATTATATGCATTAGACATGTCTGTTAACTGGATTGTATCATACTGGTAGGCTGCTAATGTACATGCTGATGAGTTAATTGTTTCTAGAAATGTCTGCAGCACAAGAATCAGTGCAGGGCGTGGGCGGTATATACATATCAACATATTGTAAGCAAAAACTTTACGGTAGTCTGAAACTTTTAGTAGGCGGCATCTACTAGGCACTGTGGAACAGAATCAGCGCATGGCGTGGCCAGAGTGCAGCTGCAATTAAAATTCAGCATGTCTTGAGCAGCATATCGTGTGTCACGTAACTGGCAAGCTGTAAATTTCCCCACCAGCGTACTGCGTGCAAACGTGTCTGTTGTTTTGCGTCTATCTGATCTTTATCAGTATCTGGTGATGCGGTGTTGTTGTGGTCGCCATCGTGGTAAGGTGGTGCACAAGCGCTTGCTGACACTGCCCTTCAAGTTGAACTGCTAACCCAAGTAAGGTGCACCTTGCGGAATGATCCTGCAGCTCAGGTGCTTGTCAGCACTCAACATGCTGCTGAGAGGATGCAGGTCTTAAGATGTTGTGTTCGTTGTGCCATCTATGCACAGCAGCCTCTGCTACCAACCGGCTGTTGCAACAGCATTAACTACTGCGTCAAGAGACCTGATATACGTCGGAAGCTGTTTAGAGATTCTCGCATCTTCCGTATGACATACGTACGCAAAGAGCAAAGATACATATATATCAGAGTGCATGGTCAATATGGTTCTGCTATGTTGGAGACATGCGCTCAGGACGTTATCGCGGCGGTAGGCGTACCTGCCGGCACAGCACTCTTGGCAGAGCCTTTATACACGCATATGTGGTCACGTAATGAATATTTGTGTTTCTAATCCTTGCGGTGAACACGGCAGTACTGTACCGGGCTCTTGACCTGAGCCGGACTGTGCGCTGGTGAAGTATCTTATATCAGACAACGCTTTATGTAACTTTCTCAGCTCTGCACTGAACAGCCTCTTGCTTACAGCGAGGCTCCAGCTGGCCTTGGCATCAGTTCAGATATCAAGCATGCACGCTCGCAGTATCGGCTTTGATCCGCATAAAAGGGGTTGCAGCGAAGAGGGTCCTTCCACGCCAATGATTCGTTTCAGTTACACTCATCAAAACACAGCAGAGCAGATGCAGCAGTGCAGACACAGCTCAGCTGTTGTGGCAGGGCACCAGTTGGCCAAAGGCTCTTGGCAACCTGAGCAACATGCAGTAAACGAAGAGGCGCCTCTGGACGCTATTCCGGAGGGATTAGCACCGATTAAATGCCCGTCTCCTCTCCAATTGACCCCCCGTGAACACTTTCCCAAAATAAGCCTGGATGATCGCAGCACAGATCCATGCAGCAGCAGCAGCATTAACAACAGCAAGCCACAAGTGATGTACGGCAGCCCCATGCAGCTGACGAGCACATCATACCAGCAGCCTTCACAATATCAACAGCTGCAGGGCATGTTACCAGTCAACACCTTCGACAGCAGTAACAACACTGCTGGCAGCGCGCAATACAGGCCCGATCTCACATGCACCAAGGAGGATATGCTCATGGACTTCTGGTCCCTGCTGCAGCAAACACAGCAGCACCTGCAGGACATGTTAGTTGACTTAGAGACCGCCAAAACCGAGTTGGATCTGGCCAACAGCAGGGCTCAGGAAGCGGAACATAATGCAAATGCACTGACAGTTCAGCTGGCAGCTGTGCAACAAAGGAGCACTGCGCTGGAAGGGCAACTGAGTCATATCTACAACAAGTAGGTATTTGAGCAGGGTTTTAGATCCAAAACCCTGAGCTCAGAAAGCTGCCAAGTACTGCTACAGGAGACCGGTCAATTCCATCACTTATGGAATGAATAAGTAATTTATAAAATGATCGTATGCAGATAAATATACACAGCTAAGCCATCTTTTTAATATGATATGCGCAGCTTTGTTGTTCTTGCCATGTATTGTATTCAACAACATCATGGCATCTCAGCGTAATGTTTTCAGCAGCAGTGATCAGCATGTTCCCACAGAGAGTCCTGCAGTTGCAGGACATGACACCGATGCAGTCCAGCACATACAGCCGCTGTATGACGGTGATGAGCAGTGCCTTAGGCTGCCAGTAGACAGCTAGCTGTTTGGTCATTGACAGCTTTTCCAAAATACAACACTCTGCTGTGTCACTGACAAACTTTGCCTCTATGACCACTCCTAAATGCATCATGCTGCATGGCCTGCAGGGAAGCAGATGCCTCAACTCGTGTGGTCAATCTCACTCAGCGTAACGCCGAGTTGAGTACTGAGTTGAGTCAGGCTCAAAAGGCAGCAGCAGCACTTGAGCTGAAGCTAGAATGCCTGCAGATGCAGCTGGCAGCAGCACAGCAAGAAAAAGCAGCAGCAGCAGCAGCGAGGGTGGCTGTACCAGCAGCAGATGCAGAGAAAGCTGCAGCAGCTGCTGCGGCTGCTCAAGTGCATGTGACTCAACTCAAGAGTGACTTGAGTCAGACTCGATCTGAGCTGGCAGCGTCTCAAAGTCGAGCTGCAAGAGCTGAGTTGCAACTGGCGGTGGCAAAAACAAAGTCTCTTGTTGCACAGCAGGTGCGTTCTTCATCATTGATATGATACTTATAATTATATCGCAGCTTGTTACTATGTCATATATTGCAGCGATATATAAGAGAAAATAGGCAAGAACTTCACTGTCTTACTGTCTTGGAGGGTTTAATTCATCCTTGAAGGTTGATATTCTGCAGCAATGAAACCACTCTGAAACTCTAAGTTCCAAAGTAGGTTGATGATAATTCATCATCTAATTTCAAATTAGCATTAAGTTATCTGCATTACAGTAAGTAACTGCAGATTATGACCACCAGGTCCACAGTGTGTATCTGCCTGTGCATCTGGCCAAGATGGCTGGTGTTTGGGCAAAGAGTTTGGTTGCATATTCATGCATTAACTCGAAGCACGGCAAATAAACTCAAATTCGATTCATGTGGGTGTGCATTCAATGCTGTGAGCAGCTGAGCTCATTGTGTCCAATGTTTCATCGTTTTGTACATTCTCACACTCACACAGGATGCAGCTGCCGCCACTGATCGCTGCCACAAACTGGAGTCCAATATAGCCTCTCTCTCAAAACAACTAGGAGCAGCAGCAGCAACTGCAGAGGTGGCGGCAGCAGACAAAAGGAGGCTCGAGCAGCAGATCGAGTTGCTGAGCACTAAGCTTGATCAGAAGGATTGCAGGCTCAGAAGTAGCATGAGTGCCATGGCACGAGCCAGCAGTAGTTTGAGGGCCAGTTTCAATGCTCAGGTGGGGGATGAGTGAGATGGTATATTATTAACATGTTATTCGCACTATACATATATTTACACAGTACATGTATTTACGTAGTACATATATCTACATAATACATGTACTTACATAGCACATGTATGTACATTATACATTCATCAAGATATGTACTATACATCTACATAGTACATATATTTACATTATATGTGTGCATGCACAAGCAAAAAAATAATAGTATGGTATGCGTCATTACTCATATCATCCCAGTGCTGGAACAAAAAATGTGTATCAATTTGCTGATTTTATTGTATGAAAAAAAATCATGTATGAATATAGATGTTGACATGGCATGCATACCGGCCTGGCATACGCACCTGCGCTGTGACTGAGTACAACAACTTGAACCTGTTAGGACCCTAGCAATTGATAGTTACTTGCACTCCGGCTTTGTCCAACAGTGGAATGAATTTACTGGATGTGTTTGAGGCGCGGGGCCGATGGCAGAAACTGCTATGGCTGCAAAATACTGATCATCATTAATTGAATATTACTGCCGGCCATCAAATCCCAGTGCTGCCAATCATGCATTGCACCTATCTGTTTACCGCTATCTGCTTGTTATTAAGATTTCTTTGATATTGTATTCACCAACTTGATATTTTTTCCTGCCAGGGTGGTGCATTGGACCCAGTTATGCTCAGTGGGTCCACCAACTCAGTGTCAGACATGCTACGCAAATCATCAAACATCATATCTCTACTCAGAGCCAGCCAACAGCAGCAGCAGCAGCAGCAGCAGCAGCGTAGAAACAATGCTGATCATGATGCAGACATCTGTAGGGACAGCGGCACACCAGTGTTAAACACTAAGTTGACTCAGCATGGGTGCCCTCCAGTTCCAGAAGGAACTGGAACTGGTACCGCTGGTTGCAGCAGCAGCAGTGGTGGCAGCAGCAGCAGCAGCAGTGGCAGCAGCAGCAGTCTAGAGTCTGAAGGACAGCAGCAGGAGAGGTTGACTGAGAAGTCACTGGATGAGCCAAGAAGCCCCTTTGCAACTGTCAATCCACAGACAGATTACTGTATCACTAACATCACCACCAGCAGCAGCAAAAGCAGCAGCAGCAGCAGTGGTGGTGATTTGCAGCCAGCACATGAGCAGCATAGTAGTACAGGGATAAGCACAGCAGCACGAGCCAAAGCTGTCAGCAGTCACGGCACTGCTCAGAGAGCATCAGGTATAGACAGGAAGTCACCGATCTTCAAGAAACGGCCTTCAGCACCTCGGTACAGCAGCAGCAGCAGCAGCAGCAGCAGCAGTGACGGCAGCAGTGCCTGTTCCAGACAAAGCAGCACTGCAGGCTCAACAGAAGCAGCAGCAGCAGCGTCCCGGGGTCTTGGCAAAGTGACAGGCCTTCCGCCCAGGCCTAAGAGAACGTCGTCAAGTGGGCTGAGCAGCAGCAGCAGCAGCGGTGGCAGCAGCAGCAGAAGCAGCAGCAGTGGAGATTGTAGCCCAAAGATGAGCCCTAGAGTGATGCTGGGTTTAGGGGCTGGTCTAATCCCTGAAGGATTTTCCATCCTGAACCCTCTGAGCCTTATGCCTGGCAGACACAGCAGCAGCAGCAGCAGCGATAAGCTCGGTATTCATTCACATGACTGCAGCGTAGCTGCAAAAGCCGCCTGCAGTACTTGCACTGCAGCAGCAGAGGGCACTACTGCTGCTCCTGACTGCGCAACTGCAAGTGCACTGCTTGTAGCAGCAGGGACAGCAGCAGCAGCTGCCAATGAACTAGTTGCAACAGCAGAAATTCAGAAATCAAACTCAGAATCTTCACAAAGCCATGGGGTGGTCCCGATGGTCACTGTAGTCCAGACTGCTGTTCTGCACAAGCGTGAGAACACCCGCAGCATTTCCAGTTCAACCTCATTATTTGGCTCATCAGACACTCCTGCCGTTGCAGCAGCAGCAGGAGCAGCAGCAGCAGCAGCAGCAGTGGAGTCCTTCAACAAGGTCGATGCTCAAACAAAGCCCCTGCTGGCCAATGTAACAGCAACAGTCAGCAACATAACAAACAAGAACTGTAATGAAGAGAATCTGATCTCACCATTATCATTATCAACATCACAGCCTATATCACCTAGGCTGGCAGCACAACCTCACTCACCCAGCAGGCCCTCTTGCAGGATCACACAGTTTGCTGCTGGTAGCACTGCTGCCACTGGCGTCAACGACAGCAGCAGCAGCATTAGTAGTAATACTGGGGTTGTCACTGCTGCTGTGACAGCCTGGGGGTCCCAGGTGGCAGCAGTAGCAGCAGCAGCAGCAGCAGCACAGGGAGGAGAAGCTGTGAGATATTCAGGACCGCTGCCCTCAGTAGAAGATGCAACAACAGCAGCAGCAGCAGGCGGTAACAAAGATACTTCAAGGGTCTGGCATAACGTCGTGACAGAAACTGATATACCACTTGACAATGGATCTGCACCTGGCTCAAGGCAGCTGTCAGCTGGAGGATTAAGCACACTGGTGGCTGTCAGCCCTGCTGATGACAGTTGCCAGGATGCAAGCTGTCTACCAGTTGCAAGCAGCAGCGGCAGTAGCAGCAGCAGCAGTAGACCGGGCAGAACTGGACCAGAGGTCCACAGCAGCTTGGGGTCTAGTGACAACAGTAGTGCTACAGCAACTGAAGCAGCAGCAGCACTGCTGCTGGCAGCAGATGAAGAACCTATATCGGATTTAAAAGGGCTTGCTGCTGAGATCACAACAGCCAAGACAGACAGCTTGTGGGACTTCTGCTCCCCTGGTACTGTTGAAGTGCAGAAGAAACATGACATCCCAAGGTGGTTGGTGGCTGCTGTGTTGCCTGCTGGTGCTGCAATCATTGCTGCTGTGTTTGGGGGACTAGGGCTCTTGCAACAGCAGCACAGCACAAGACAACAGCAAGGAGGTGAGCAGCAGCAGCAGCAACCTCCTCATTAGGAGCAGCAGCAGTGCACCAGGTGCCATGACAACATGGAGTTGGCAGCTTTCAAGGCTGAAACTCCTGTCTCACAGCCTCAAAGAACGTCAACACGCAGATCATTTCAACATTAGCAATGTTCTGGCACTGTTGGCTGGCATCAGGCTTTCCAGGGTGATTATCAGACCAACGAAGTTACTAGGATGGGCTAGGAGTAGGCTCCTGTTGAGCTGGAGTAGGATCATAATTCAGCTAGTCTAGCTATCTCAAAGTTCAGGAGGCTGCAGGTGGGCCTAAACTATGCCCAACATCAAATCTCTTACTATCTCAGCACAGTTCAGATTCTTTACCGTGCCGAAGAGATACTGTCGTGATGATCGAGTTTCTCAGGAGGCTGCCGATGGCTGTCGTAGACAACTTGCGATGGTGATATTGTTTGGGAGACACTGAGTTCAGGCCGCACGAGTATCCAACAGAAGTTTCACCCGCCCTTCGACTGCGCTGCCTGTTTATATATGCAGCGCTCAGATGTCATGCAGCCTGTACGATAGAGTGTAATGTATTTCTCATGTATCGAATACATTGGTCGTCATGCTCTTACTGGTCTTCATGATTTGCACCTTGAACAGACTTAACTTGTCACTTTAAGCCGATGCTCGCTGAAGGCTTGTTGCATCAGCAGCAAGATCTCCAGTAAACGCCCGAGGCCCATAATGCGCGCTTGCTGGACCTCAAATCCACCAGCAGTTAAGCAAAGAAGGAGTTCACAGCGGGATCTATGAGGCTGTGTGCGCAAAGCACAACGCACGGCTCGCAATGTGCCGTGTTCAATGGACTGTCAGGAAAGAGTCGTTCTGGACCTGCACGAATGCACCACACCATTGGTGAGCCAAAAGCACGTGTAATGTCGAGGCACAGGTTGAAGCGAACAGAACCTTGCCCACTTTAGGAACATGCCAACGGAACAGTAAAATATCGAAATTGGTATCATCAACATTTGGGTTTTTGCAGGTACTGACAGTGTTCACTTGTTCACTTCTTGCAGGCACCGGCGTGACCAGTGCGCGCTCAGTTGCCTACTCTCCATCTGCTGGGCTCATTCGCCGCACGTGCCAGTCATCCAGCTTACACGCCGTCCCCGAAACGGCAGCCGATCAGGCTGTATCTGGGGCAGCTGCAAATAGTGGGAAAACTGCATGCACATCCAGCACCTGGGTGATCCAGTTGAAGACCCACGTGCCTGCTAGCAGGGCGGACGCTAAGCTCGAGGACCTGGGCCTAGATCTGAAGATCACCAGCAGTTGTGGCGCAACGATTGACCTACCACCTCTGACACCCTCCAGAACAGAGGCAGTCCGGCGCAGAAATGCGTCTCTGCAGGGCAGGATAGACTACTTTGAGATACAACTTCCCAATGAGGTACAACATGTGGTATCCATTGACGAATCTCCCTTCTTTGAGCTGAAGAAGATAACATTTGAGCCCATTGCTGTCTCCATCAACGACAGGTGGGAGCAACCCTTGTATAACGACCACATGTGGTCAGTGGCCCATACACATTCGCCTGCTGTGATCCATAGTGCGTGTTGTCAGAGCCAACATGTCTGCTGATTGCTGACCTAGTCGCCGCAATCATATAGTATGCAGCGCTCAACTCAAGGTCAGCAGAGTGCCTGCATGCGCAGCATGTACCAGTTACTCACGACTGCTGTCACAGTCGTGCTGTCACAGTCTGTACATATTACATAATCAACTGCATGGCACACAGGTAATCAGATTGTGACCTCCTATATAGATTGTAGTATCAAGGCTGTGCTGTCAACAGCTTAAAGGCCTGACACTCCAGTGAATGCGGTTGTGTGTTGAGGTAGGAACTGGCAACCATTGTCATTGCCAGCCTGGCGGCAGTAATACATACATTCAGGGACATAAGGTGTCATCATTGCTGCTGTTCATCTGTTGTTGCACAAGTCCAGGTCAGATGCCGGCGACACACTCTTCAGGGAGGGGCAGGAGTTTGAGCGGCTGTTTGTTGAACGCATCATCTTGAGGAAGACAGGCGAAAACAGCAAGCTGAGCTTCACCGCTAACTCCTACATATCTGTGGCACAAGACTGGCGGCTGTTCATGAGAGATGATGCATGGATAAACCCTGAACTAAGGAAGAACAAGGTCGTTGTCAGATTGGAGCAAGAAGAGCTACTCAACTTGAGGGTAAGTGCCTGCCGCTGACCTACTATAGTCACCATAGGTAGCTACCTAAGGTGGTGACTATACTTCAAGTTACAGAAGCCTTTGTTGGCAGCGCTGCTAGCCAGCTAATTTCATGCTCAGCTGTTTATGCTCATTTCAGGATCACACTTGACAAGGGCTGCACTTCTCATGCAACTGGAGAGCAGCAGCCTTCCTCCTAATGATTGTTGAGTGAAGTCAGAGCATATGAGCATTGCAACTGCATACGCAGCCTGAGCCAGCTATGTAGTAGGCCTGTATTGGTATGATTAGGCGAAAATGATGACACCACAATGGTATAGTCAGGCAAAATCATCATCACACCAGTCACTGACATGGCATATGGTCTCACTTGTGCAGCAGCAACCCTACAGCATCGGCAGCTTGCACGCCAATTCATCATGGATATACATGGCATATTCATACCTCTCCAACACCTGGGTCTGCTGCACTGTGCAGGGTGAAGGCAGCAATGTGGTGGCAGCGGGACAGGAGCGCAAGCCAGGTGATCGCATCTACCGTTTTGCAAAGTATGATGACCTGGGCAAGCAAGCTACTCCCACTAACCCAGAGATGAAGAGGCCTACCCTGGGAGGCTCGGAAGAGGTTGTCGATGGTGAAGAAAAGTTCCCATATCCCAGGTGGGATCTTTTATCTTGAATTTTTTATTGCTTATTGTTTCTCTTTATTATTATTCTATCATCTTTGTTTATCGTTTTAGTTTTTTTTTTTTACCCCTTACCCATACCCCAGGTGGGGTCTTTCATCATCAGCAGCAACTATAGCAGTACCCAGCCCTCAATGGTGCAAGCCAGCTGTTCCTTGGCAAAGGGCTCCTGGGCCTTTATGACATGCAGGATGCAGGGCTTTGCGTTCACAAGCTATGTGTCTCAGTGCTTCTCAAACATCGCCATACCCACATGAGCTTTTCGAGAGCCACCATCCATGTTGGCCTACCAGCCATTGGCCTTGGCAGTAGGTTAGTACTGCTGCTACCCAACGCACAGCTTTTAACTATATGCCGCTGCACGGCACAAGCATTCATTCATGACATGATGATGCAACTGATGGGCAATGTCTTCTACTCAAACCCCTGTGGTTCTGTCTGCTGCAGACGCCTTGACACAAACCGTCAGAAATGGGGCGAGCCCGGCTCGGAGCCAATATATGAGGTGGCTCCTAAAGTATCTGGTGTGACTGAGCAGTTTGACCTCGCTGATGACAGCAGACTGCTGAAGAGTGTGCTGGACACGGCACTGGCATCACCCTGGGTGCCTGAGGTAAGAATGCGAAACATTGCACAAAAAAATTCTATACACCGATCAAACAATGGACAATGAGTCTTACAATAGCCTTCACCCGGTATGATGTGTGCAGAGCAGCATATGTACAGGACTAGTTGACAGCAAAAAAATATTTGACAGGAACAAATTCTATGAGCGGTTTGCAGAGCTACTGTCAGGAGCAGTGAAGGTGCAACACACCTACTCGCCAAATTGCAGGCTTACTAGCTCTGCTGCTACGCAGCAACATTTTGCAAACCTGCAACTCAGCGGGATCAACACCCAAGCACTGGCTTGCCCGTGATTATACTGTATCCAGCAATGTATGCAGTTGCCTCGCATATATTTGCATATAAATTGCCTGTGCTTGCGTTGATGATCAGTCCAATGCAGGGCTTGCAGCTCAAACATGCAACACTTACAACTGCCTGCCTCAACCCCTTTCATATTAGATCTTGTGGGGATCATCCCCACACGCCACCAATAATTGGTGTGGCATCAGGTGGCGCTTATGAATCTGAAAAGAGGGCACCTTTGATCTCTGCAGGATGACAACTTCGACAACGACAAGGACACTGGTTTTCTGGGTGATGCTGTACTGGGCGCACTGCCTTCAGTGCTGACGCAGCTGGATGATGCCCTGGACAAGAACCTTCTAACAAGCTTCTTGAGTCGCATCCTGGAAAAAGCTAAATTATCAGCAGGTGCGATCACCAGCAGCAGTTGGGTCGGGTCTATCCACCTTGAACATGTTATTAAGACAAGGACTTTGTGTTCATTCTGGGTGCTTGTGATGGGCAACCACCAGGCGGTTGTGTTGTGTCACCACAACCTTCAGTGCCACCAGAACCTTCAATTACGCAGCAGCAATGACTGCATAACAGCTTCAAGGCACCAATTTGTTTGCAGTGTAACTGAGGACTGCAGCTTGTTTATCTGTGTTGTAGGGAAGGACTTTGACAGCATCGAGGAGGTGTTGAGCCTGTATGCTAACAGAGACCTGCTTGCCAACAACAAATCAGCAACGGCTGGTGAGAAGTATCACCATCCCTCTGAACTCATTCCGTGCTTGATAAGGCGCTAGTATCAGTAGCTTACTACAGCTTACTAAAGCTTACTATATAGTATTAGGTCATACTAGTAGCATTGAAACTACCAGCGTCCTCATGCCAGAAATACTACCAGTCTGTAAATCCAGAAACTTAAAGGGTATCATAGCGTCTGAACCACCAAAGTGCTGCAACCCCTGCAGATCAACCGGCACCTTGAAGCCCAGGGCACGTGTGTGTCACTTCTGAGAAATTGAGACTCGTAAAGTTCAGCATGTATTGCGCTTTCTATAACCTACACCGCATGCTAACATGAGAATGTCATATCTAGCATGTACCATTGATCATCTGCAACCTGCTTACCTCACCGTGAGTGGCACTGCCACAATGGCATCACCATGTCTTCACCTCATCATGGCGCTAAATTAATGCAGGCAAACAGGACATTATCAAGGACGTCAGAGCATTCCTGGATCATCTCAGAGGCATCGGCGCCATCCAAAACACTGTCAGCCTCAGGAGTGGGAGGGCTGCTGGAAGTAACGCAAATGATTGCCTTGACATCCTGAAGTATACCCTTCCCAAGAGCTTGTACTTTGATGGGCTGCAGAACCCCAAAAGAAAGGATACCTGGAAGACGGATGAGGAATTTGGGCGCATGTTTTTGGCAGGTGGGTTTTTTGAGCAACTACTGTTGTGTTGTTGGTAGGGGTAGAAGCCTTGCCTTAGGGGATTATGACAGGCCTGTGCACTGCACGATTATGTTACTAACACCCTGTTAACTGCAAGCACTGGCAGCTGGCCAACAAAGAATGTTATACCATTCATGCAGCACCTGATATAGGCAACCACTGCTGCTTGCCCGCCAGCAAGCTGCAAGGCAATACTATTGGTGCACTCCATTCATAGGAAAGGATGGTGTACACTGTTCAATCTTGCCTTGGGAATGCTGTGCACGGGGCTGAGGACAGCAGTGCTACGGCTGTACTGCAGTTGTGTTCATTGAATATAGCGATTCTCTCTCCAGTCTATTAAGAGAAGCAACAGTGCAGCTTGCTTAGGTTCTTGTCCACAGGTGACCCAGGCATTGCATGGCATGTTGCTAGATTGCTTGTGCTCATCTTGTACCCCTTGCAACTGTTGCAGTGGCGCTCGCTGCAAGGATTTTCTGATAGTACAAGTTCTAGGCCAGTTGGAAAACTTATGGGCAAATGCTGTGCAGCACTATACAAGCAGTTTAGGCTTGGTAAAACATGTACCTAAGGATGTGGGCTTGTGCTGTGCCTGACACCATTTGCAGGTCAGAATCCTCTGGTTATTCAAGCAGTCAACAGTTCAAACTGGACTGGTCTTATGGGAGATAGCGAAATCAAGAGCCGCCTGAATGAGAACAAGAATGGTGCGAGTTGTTGATTCCCTTTCTGTTGTTGTCATCATGACACCACAGTGCAGCTGACCTCAAGATTCCAACCAACATACAATAATGTAGTCAAAATAGGCAGAGGCCACAGTTACAAGCTAAACTTTCCATGCTAGCTAAAATTAGCATATGCTACAGCAGTTCTCTAGATTGTCCTTAGACACTCATCTGTGCATGCATTAGAGCTGCATATGCACGCATCAAAGCCGCTATTGTGACAGGCTATGTTGCTGTTGTTTGTGCATGTTTGACAGAGCTGCCAGGTGTTGATGGCACCTGGTCAGAGTTGGTGCCAGAAGACACAAACAAGGAAGCCCGCCTCTTTGTGGTAGACTACTCAGCATTGTATGAATTTCTGCCTGAGCTTTATAAGGCAGCAGAAGAGGACCAGAAGGCAGCAAAAGCAAAAAAGGAGGCAGAGAGAAAAGCGCAAAGAGGCCGGCTGGACCAGAAACAACCGGAGGACCCACCTTTGAATATACAACATGGTGGTCGCGCGCTTCTTTTCAAGTATGAGATGCATATGATCAGCAGTTCAAACCCAACATACAAAAGCAGTGTTCAATGTTCAGCATAAAGAAAAGTATTAGCTGGAGGTGCATGCCCTTATCTGTAGTGCAGGGGCTACCATGCACATTGCATTGCTGCACATGCTGAAAAGCCATCCGCTTGGCAGCTACAGCACTGCATAGTGGCCTTGGCAAAATATGCCAATGCTCAGATGGCTGGGTGAACTTCACCACAAATGATTTGTTGGCGCAACTCAAACTTTGTTTTTGAAAAGCAATTGCCAATGTTTACAATTGACATGCCTGCACCTTTTGGATGATGTCCCAGACAGTGTCCAGTATGAATTATTCAAAATCCAACATGTGGCCAACTGTGCAGGCGCGGAGATCGCCACGTGGTGCCAGTAGCCATTGAGCTGGGCTACTATGATCCTGAGTCTCAGAGTCCCACTAAGATAACCAAGCATGTGTATACACCATCCACCGTGGTGACCAACGAGCAAGATAATGTCTGGCTGCTGGCTAAGTTGCTGTTCATGTCAATTGACAGTGGCGTGCATCAGCTCTACAGCCACTTTGTGAGGACACATGCCAGCGTGGAGCCCTACTTGATATCAACACGAAGGTTCCTGAGCCCCACACACCCGGTAAGGACGGTATGCTAAGTTTGTGTCTGCTTGTCTGTCACAGCAGTGCCCAACTAGATCCATGGCAGTCTTCACCCTAAACAATGTACTACACGGCACTGCAGCAGTTGATGAAAGACCCTGTGGCAGTAGGACGTAAAAATATGCAGAGTATAAGCTGGTTTGTCTTGTATTGGTGTCAGGGACTATGTACTTGTCGTTGGCAGCAGAGTCACTCATGAGTCCATCCTACACTGATCAGTGTAGGATGGCCCTAAGCTAACTGCGTGCATCGGAGTAATGCTTGCAGATCTTCCGCCTGATGATGCCACACTTCCGCTACACGCTGCCAATCAACGCGGCTGCTCGCAGCTTGCTGATTAACGCTGGGGGTGTGATTGAAACAAACTTCACCCCAGGGTCATGGAGCATGAGACTCAGCAGCAAGCTGTATGAGAAGACGTGGCGGTTCAAGGACGAGGGCTTGGTGGAGGATCTCAGAAAGAGGTGCGGTCACCTGTACTTTCTCATTTGATGTGAAGCACTTCTTCATTGTGTTCATGCAACCACCTGCTACCAATTGTGTTTGAATGTAGAAGGTAGACAGGACAGTCAGTCTGTACATTTCTGTATGAATTTTTTAAAAGTGTCCAGGTTTCACATCCATCCTCTTGAATCATGAAGTATGTAGTTTATTTTTTCTCAAATGCACAACATCATTGCAAGGACAACTGATTAGGCAGGGCACTTGAGCACCCA
The DNA here is from genome assembly GCA_018290735.1 of Coelastrella sp. MACC-549. Classification (NCBI taxonomy): domain Eukaryota; kingdom Viridiplantae; phylum Chlorophyta; class Chlorophyceae; order Sphaeropleales; family Scenedesmaceae; genus Coelastrella; species Coelastrella sp. MACC-549. The sequence continues at coordinate 125,908 of JABEVS010000079.1, forward strand.
GGGCACTGATTATCCAGGACATGCATGCAGCACTATGAGACAGCTGCATCTTGGCACCGTCTGGTATGCACAGCCGTGCAACTTGCTTCTTATTCACTCAGTGGCCTCGTTCCTGCTGCAGAGGGTTTCTGCCAGTCACTGCATCCCCAAGAGCTGATGTTGCTGAACTGAAGCTGAAGGATTACCCCTATGCTGAGGATGGACTTGAAATCTGGAACGCTATGCACAGCTACTTCCAGAAATACATTGAGCATTACTATGGGCAAACTCCTTTTGAAGAGGACAAGCAGCGCCTTGCTAAGTGGTGAGCCGCAGGGTTTGTAGGTTGCCAGACATAATTTTACAAAGACTGTCACAGTCGGTGTGGTATAATGAAGCAGCGATTCGCATGGCATGTGCATTGAGAATGTATTGCACGTCTCTGGGGCTTTACAATAGAATTTCTACAGCAGTGAAGTGAGTTATGATGTTTAATGCCACCACAACAAAGTAGTCAGCCCTCCTGTGTAAAATTCATGTAGCACAACGTTGAGTAGTAGCACTATTGTGACATGAATATGGGACAATCTCCATTGTATGACATACATACATAGGCCTTTGACTTACCACTGTGCCCGCCTGGTGATCGGATTTTATACGGATATTATTCAAAGCATTGGATATACACATTCACATACGAAATAAAATTGGTAAGCAACAATCTGCATGTGTGAATCAATTCTTGATAGGTACAATGACATCAGAGATCAAGGACACCCTGACATTACAGGCTCGGAGGCCTGGTTTGAATTAGAAAACACAAACGACCTGGTCAACATCTGCTGCACCATTGCATGGGTGGCTTCAGCCCACCACGCTGCCGTGAACTTTGGCCAGTATGACTACAGCGGCTGGATGGTGACCCACTCATCACTTTGTAGGAAGCCTGCACCGGACCCCGCTGCTGACAGCCGAGATCGACAGGTATACAGTACTGTGCTGCTGCTTATAAGTCCAAAGTACATTACCGACACAGCCCTAGTTGTCAGAGCGATAGTCGGTCTTGTCTTATCACAGTGTGTAGCTGGCTGCTGCAGTGGATGGACTCGATCGGTGTCTTGGCTATGTTTGAAGAGGTACATGGCAACAGCTTATCACAGCATGTTGTTGTCATATTTTGCAACCGAGGCATCCATATATCAAGTTTATGTGGAAGCAAGCAACTTTGCAGGATGGTTGCATGGAACCAAAAGTAACTACAAGCTGCAGAAGTGATTTGTGACATTGTGACACAGTCCTTGCGCATGAGCTCATGTTGCTGTTGCCCTGCAGGCACTACAGGCTGTCACTGGCGCTGATGCTGAGAAGCTGCTGCTGACGTGGCTGTCCCCTCCTGTGAACGCCACCAAGGTGATGAGCACAGTCAAGCTGCTCAGCGCGCACGCCACTGATGAGCACTACTTGTCATCGGATGAACAGGCCTGGCTGCCTCTGGTGAGAACTCAATGCTGATGTACAGCGCCTTTACTCAAAGCAAAATAATGCTTCACACATCATATTGGCAATCAACTGATACACTGTGACGTGCAGTGAGCTTTGCTCCTGTATATTACTGGTGGATTCATGTGTTCCACATATTTCAAGTATATGCCATGTACTGTAAAAGCGGCTGGTGCTAGATGTACCTTACGGCCCTGAATTCTCACAATGCATTATGAATCTGCATTTACTCTATGCAAAGTCACTGATCATTCTAATACTTGAATGTTACTGATTGTTGTCGATGTTGTTATCATCGATCCGAGCTACAAGGAGTTTGATCATCAAATGGCGTTGCGTTCAAAACCATTCTCAGTGACTGTGCTGATGCTGAACTCTAAACCTTGTGCTTCCCTGTAGGATAATGATGATGAAGATTCAGAAAAAGTGCAGGCTATCTTTGAGAAGTTTGTGGACGATATGAAAAAAGTCCAAGACAAGATCGATGACCGCAACTGCGACGCAGCCAAGGTCACACGCAACCCTAATGTAGGTGGGCTGCCCTACACACTGCTGATGCCTGACTCTGAGGCAGGAGTGACCATGAGGGGTGTGCCATACTCCATCAGCATATAAGTGATTGTGTCATGCCGGATGGGACGGATCACTTGATGTATGCGTATGAGCAGCTCACCACACTGCGGCATGCGGCTGAGTAAGAAGCAGCATGTCACACAGTGTTGGGCAAGTACTCCTTGGGTCAGGAAAACATGGGTTTGGGCATTGATGTGGGGCATTTTCTCTCACCACAACGTGGATCCTGGGATGGTAACATGGTTGCTTTGTTTCTTTGCCTTCTACTTGGTTGCGACCATGCTGGTTATATTTGCTTGGAGTGGTTTATTGATGATGAAGAGTTCGCTTATTACAACAAAGTGGGCATGTTGACAGGTTAAGCAGGAGACATATGACTGTTACAATGATGAATCCGCATTATCGCAAGCGCCAGTCGTGTCCAGAATTCAGCTTGCTTGCTAGTTGCATGGATGTTAGGGTGATCATTGATTATTGTTGCGACGCTGTAAGTGCAAGGCTGCTATTGCACGCGAATGTATGCACAATACTTGATGAGGCTTGGCATAGGCAATGACTTGAAGTGTCAGGTAAATATCATACTATGTTACCTCACCAGGCTGATGTTGAAGTACCAAGATGTTCATCAGTACTAGAGCGGTCTGGTCTATCTGACCAGTTCACTAAGCTGCCACTCACATGGTGACTCACATCTCATTGTCTCTGTTGGGTTACATCTCACGAACTTGTATTAATATATCTTGTCAGATGGTTCACTTTCCTTCGTCCTCAAGGTGTTCACACATGGCTGTCGTACATTTCACTGGAGCGTCTGCTCTAGAATTAGGATCCAATCGCACCTCAATGCCAAGCATCGCCGATGCCGGGCTGCAACACAGGGCTATTGAAGCTTCAGGCTGGTATATATGTGTTACAGTATTACCTGTGTACAGTTTGTCTGAGCACAGCCAACTAGGTGTGATATATCATACTATTAGTTGTGAGTACTACTCACAAATTATTTGTAGGCTCTTATGGCCCTTGAATAGATGAGGGCACATACATGACATAAACTGAAGGTTTTGTGCTGATGTTAAAAAGTTATAGGCTATCAACTGCATACAATCGCACCTGCATCACTCACTTTTGCCACAAATGACACCCAGCAGTCAGGTTGTAGGAACATGTACAAGCAGTCCTGCTTCCTGCTCTGGTTAGAGCCTTTTATAAGATGATTTGGCAAAATTTAAAGTGAGTCAATCTACCTATCAGTGCTACATACACTGTGTAGAAGGCATATGGTGTGCCGCACAGGCTCGCATCCTAATGTGACCTCCTCATGATTCATATTATAATGATGGAGTTATATCAAGTACCACTTTGTACTGCCTGGTGGCTGAAAGGTACTGATACAAAATTATACATACTCCTAAGTGTGTTTGCAATGCTGCCATTGGGTTGCAGCCTGCATCCGGCAAAGGATGTCATCTACTGTATTTCACTTCTGTGTGAAAACACCTAACATCTAGCAAAGCATTTGTGCACCTCGGGCCAACAGTCTTTGGCCCACTGGGCCATGACGGTTGCCTGCTGATGTGCGCATCAGTGCCTCTGTACAGGGTTTTCAATGTTTCAGAACATGATTGCTACAGCAGTCACAAATGCACGAGAAAGGATTGCTGATTGTGCAATCTGAGTCGGTTGATACTATTACGCATGCACATGGGATATGTTTTTTACTATGATCTTGAGGATCTGGTGCCACAAAAATCTGAAGATGTATTGGGAGCATGCCATGCTGTGTTGCAATGACCTTACCCTTCTATGCCTGCCATGAAGGACGATCATCATGGTTCTGATTGCTTCAGATTGATTCTGAGCCAAGATTAGGTGGGCCACCTGCCGATCAGCTAAGCCTCAGACGGGGGCAACTCTAGGTCATCAGCACTGTATGCACTGGATGGCCCGCATCATGAGGTCGGATCCAGTGTGTGTTGAACCATACCATACCATACAACCTGGCCCCAGAGGGGCGCCCCGGAGGAGCCAACATAGTCGCTCATGGGGGGATCCGGTGTGTGTTGAACGTTTAGTCAATTACTGATTTAAGCTTGTCGTATGCCATACGACAATGCCATACGACAGTGATGATCACTGATGCATCACAGTGATGATCACTGACGCATCACAGTGATGATCACTGACGCATCACTGTGACAGCCGCTGTCTCGGAGCCTGCCCAATCCAAGAGGTTACAGCCAGAGTGTGCTCAGTCTGAGAGTCTCAGACTGAGCCAGAGTGTGCTCAGTCTGAGACTCTCAGGTGCTGAGTAGTAGTAATGACAGTATCATCATAGTTTGTGAGTCACAAATGCTGCAGTATGATAGCACTCTGTACTGAGAGTCACTTGGCAGCCAACTCACCAGGGAAATTTCTTTTCAAGATTCCCGCACCATATATGGTGCATCAACATTTGCTGAGTACCACTCCATACTAGGGGTACGTGGTCACCTTGATAGAGCCACGCCGACTACACCACCGTTGCACGACATATGCCTTGCACTTGAGAAAATCCCTTTGTACGTGACTGTCCACAATAAGAAAACAAATGTGCTGCAGTGCTGCCACAACCAGCGGCAATGTTTCAGCCGCTGCAATCTCCCACCGTGATTCGGAGACGTCCACCACAGAAAGTCCCAGAAACAACACTATGCACTGGGGTTGAACCCCCCAGTTGGTCACAATGTCACATGCAAAAGGATTGTGGTTGCAATGACCAACCAACAAAGTTCCTGAATGCACAAAGCAGCAGCGTGCCTGCAGTCAATCTGGACGTCGGACCTAATCACATGTACACACATGCCTAATGTTTGATAGAAGCATAGCAAGTGTTAACAAGATCATAATTTGTATGTACAGTATCTCTCTTCCCACAACACACCAGCTGCTTCCCACAACACACCAGCTGCCGAGAAAACAACTATACAGGCAACCCTTAATGGCTGGACTTAACAAGCTGATCAAAGGGCAACAGATTAGACCCTTTGCAGACCTCCAATACTACCAGGTTGATGACTAGAATGCAAATGCATACAGCCGAAGGAACGTCACGGTTGCCGTACAGCAGCCCGCTGTGTAGCAGCCATGATTGGAAGACCTAGCGTCGCACCAAAATCTGCACAATAATGCAACAAACCCCACGAATGATAAAAACACTGCTGTTTTATTTCCAGTCCTCAAAACACCAGCAGCTACAGGACTAGCTATATCTCTGGTGTCTTACTGCGGCTTCCTCATAGATGAATGGGCTGCAGGGTGATGCCAACAGTCGATGGCTGCCCGGTGAAAGCCTACTCTGTTATCTACTCGCACTTGGATGTCAAGACTACAGGCTCCTCTCGTGAAACTGCCTGCAGGAACCTGCGGAACTTGCCACCCAGGCACGGCTGGAAACCATTGAAAGGCCTGTTGACATACAGTGTCAGAGGATCTCTTGCACTAAACCCTGCAGGGTATGTGAAGCCCGGTGGCAAGCCCCTTGGGAAAGCCACAGTGCACGCCACACTGCCGGCCTGTGACAATTCACTTGCACAACTGGGCTTGATGTCAATCTCCACATTGGCTGGCATCTGATAGTAGTTGCGGCCCGCGGTTGGTGCTGCACAGAACAGGTGGGGGGTCCTGTTCGAAATGCGCTGCAGGGTGATGCAGCATACACCGTAGTTGCCGTTGACTGATGCTATTGCTGTTGTGTAGAAACCGCAGCGCTCAACCTTCTCGGTGGTGGAGCAGCAGTTGGTGCCACCGCTGGGGCAGCCGCCTGAAGATGCTTGGTTGATGACCTGGCAGCCCCGAGCATCAGGTCCTGAAGTGCCTGCTGAAGCATAGTTGCCAGCACCTACACACAGGATAAAATGAACACAGAACTCGACTCTCAACAAATGATGAAATTGAAGTGAAATCAGAAGTGATAGAAGCGCAGGGGGGCACATGGCGAAGAGAAAAGATCAAGCAGTCCAAAGCCACTGAGAGCAACTCTGCCAGCAGCCAACCTCTGCCGTTACTGTACTGTCAAACCCTGTACACTGCCACACATCCATGCTAGGAAAGGTGGACAGCACAGACTATATGCAGGCAAACAGCTGGTTAGATGGACACAGCAGTTCCCTGTGCAGCAGGAGTAGTGGCTGCTGGAATCCTTGATGGGCAGGCCAGTAGTGATGTATCAAGGTTTAAGGCCCTGGCACTGCAGTTGAGGATCTATGCTGCGGACTACGGACCTCGTGTGGGTCCGAGTTGGTCAAAGTCTGTCTTTCTGAAAACTTTGAAACCTGAAGAGTTTGAAAGAAGGTACTAGCTACTTATTCTCACACTGAGTTTCGGAAACAATTGCTCACGGGCTGAGTGTGGTTTGTTGACATGCTATGTAAGTATGTCAAACACACCTGTTGACTGAGTGTAGCCGCTGGTAACGCCATTGTTGTTGCTGGCAAAGCTGGAAGAAGAACCGGGTCCGTTTGCTACTGCTGATGCTGTAGCAACCTGAGCACCCTCGGGTATTGTGAGGGGCTGAAGCGGTGCCATCGCTGGCACGCCAGGCAGGGGCTGCAATGGCTGCATTATCTGGGCTTGGGTGATGCTGGCTACTGCTGCAAGGAGCAGCAGTATTGGAACTGTTCTGCGGTTTGTCATAGCTGCAGTGAAATGCGATGAGGCCGTGATATGTACCCTGTGGGAATCGAAGAGCAGGACACCGTTGACATGTCAGCAGCAGCAAATGAATTCACTGAGTTGCCAGGGAGGTGGGCCTAGCAGGGTAAGGACTGGTCAGTACATGATAATCAAGCCTACTCAAGTTTCTGCAGCAAAACATAGTGTTTTGCTCGCTGATAGTGTGGACCATTCGCAATCGATGAGCAGTGTATGTACAGATGGTAAGGGATAGCACATAGAGCCTCTGTGCGTGCCAAGGAACAGGAGTTGGAGTCCTTTGTTACAACATAGGTATTAAAGATAGCCATAAGACTATTTTGTTGCATAACAGACGTCACTATTGCAGCTGGTAGGATATGGATAATCTTGGGGAGGGAGCAGGTCGTACTACACTGCTTCCGGATACATGCTTCAGAACAGCTGAAACCAACCTTAGCAGCTACAAGCAGTCCGAACAGTTGCGATTGTGACACCTGGAAGTTCTGTGCTTTCGACAAGAACTAGAGTAACAGCTGCAAAATTATGTGATCACAATCAGGTAATATGCTGTTCCGATGAGAATGCGCGCTGATCAGCCGTATATGCGCCCGCCAGGGTCAGTAATCACCGCTGCCTTTCCAGCTGCCTGACAGGAAGGTGCTTAGTTACCTTCTGTTTCTGCAATAAGGTTGCGAGGGACAGGCTAGAGCTTTCATTCGCAGTTTCAGCTGTGTATGTAGTGTGTAGCAAGTGCGCAGTCCACCTGCAGCTCAAATACAGTTGGCTGCGAAAGAAGGGAGGGCGGGTGATACATGTTTGTTTGATCATCACCTCTGGAAACACCCTTGAATTACTGTCGAAGTATATCATACCTTATGATACATATACCTTAAATGCTGAAGAGAGCTTCCAAAAATGGGCACAAGCTGCTCAAGGCATGCTGTGAGCAGCAAAGCGATGTCTACTGGGAGACCTTCCAAGAATTCTATAATGCCCATTTGACGGTCATGTGGCGCTAGTACACCGTTGTATGCCGTACGCACGCCCGTGTACTGCCCCACGGACCTGCATGCACGCTGCTGCATCATCCTGAGCAAGAGCGCTGTCGTCAGCATTGATTGCGCGATTTCGCAAGTCAGAATCCGTCACACATCTGCTTTTTGCTGTCTCAAGGAAGTATGGCGGGTCGCAGAGTATGTACACTTGTGTATACAGTAACCGTCAATCTCGCTGCTGACCATTAGATCACTTTCTGGCCTTCAAGATTGCAGCGAACACGATGCTACAACCAATAGAGGTTGGATCGATCAATATTTTACAAGCACAAGCTTGGCCAACCCTGTTATTTGCCTGGCAGCTCTGGGCTCTGTTGTCAGAAGTGCTGCTGGCTTTTACACACTTGAAGGTTTTGCTATGCATTGGCAAACCAATATCAGCAAAGGAGCTGTCAAATAAGCGATGGACGTACTTCTTGTACGACCTAGTATCACCCTGGGCATCTCTAGCTAGCATAGTTGCACCCTACGTGCTGCAAACACTGGCAGCTGGAGCAAGCAGCAACAGCACGAGCACCACTGGTCCAGGCATGCCGAGCAGCAACATCAGCAGCAGCAGTAGCCTACTAGACACATGCAAGCCTTCGCTTCTTCAGCTCTTTCCTGACGCGACAGGCTGCTGCACACATCATTCAATGATCAGCCCAGATCAGTATGCACCACATAACAACTACACCATCACCGCAGCAGCTGCCGCAGTGACCCTGGCCCCGTACACTGTCAGTGTTCTGCCACTTTCAGAAGCAGCAGCAGCAAGTGGTCTAGCTGTTCAGCCATCGCTGCAGCAGTTGCTGCTGCTGTTTGTTGGTGCACATGCTGCACTTCATGTGTATTATATCGCCAATTGGCACACCACTCACTCCCAAAATGTGGTACAGATGTCTGCAAGCAGTAGCATGAGCAGCAGGACACACCAGTTCTACTTCTGGGAGGTGGTATGGTTCTTCATTGGCACGAGCTATGACATCGCAACACATGTTGTCATGTGTGGTTTACTGCTGCAGAGCATGGGCAGCAGCAGTTGCAGCAGTCTGAGGGTTTGATTGTCCGCAACTGCTGTCAATTGATTGTCCGCAAATGCAGTCAAACCACTGCGAATGATGATGTCAAACCAGCAGCAATAATCATCGTCAGCCATTGGCGTAAATTTATCATCATGCACTGTCCATCTCTTTGGTGAATTTGTGTGATTTTTTGTGCTATATCCTGGACAACAGGGCAGCAGCGCACATTGCGCCGTGGCGGTGCCGCAAGGCATCTGAAATGGTCTTTTCATTTTTGTGCATCTGTATAGCAGAATGGTTAAGGGACAATGGTGTGTTGTTTCACACATCTTGTGGTGCAAGCCAACAGCAATGAATGCTACTGCTGCATGGACCATCAGTCACTACTGCATGCATCACTAACGTAGCGGTCCTGCAAAGGCTCCTGGGTGCCATTGCACCCGGGTTTTCGTTTGCGCTCTGCAAAAGAGTGTGCAGGTCTCTGCTACTGTTCCTTTGTATTGATGTATTATACATGCCAGTATTTTACATGCTACCATCTTCAGCAGCGTCCAACGCTAAATTGGATTTACTTAAGCAAGCGGCTGATTGCTCAAGTTGTTCTGAGAGTCTCGTGTGTTCTTGAAGCCAGCGAGCAGCTGGCAGCACTACTGGTGGGGTGATCACTTGCTGCCCGCAGACAGCGAGATGAACTTCATCTGTCCTATTACGTAATAGGATATTTCGTATATGAATTATTACCAACTTAGTAAGTAGGGTGATGCATGCATTTGCCGCTTTCTTGTTTGCAGCATTCTGTCGCCTTAGGCTGCTTTTGCTTATTGTCTGCACTGCAGTAACTTGATCATCAGTTGCAGTACCTTTGAATTGCTAGGCGGCCATCTTTTCCATTGTTAACATTCTCCAATTGCTGTACAGCAATTGAACCTTGCTCAGCCTATTGCGGGCAGCATTTGAGACACTGTGATGTCTGAATGATGATGTCCGATTGAGTGGACAATGGATCAAGCTGGGACACCTCTCTAGAACGCCTTCGAGACGTTGAGAGTCTCAACTACAGAATTAACAGATTACTAAAAATAATATTTGTTGCTCATTTGCCAGCTCAGAGCATTGGAGTCCAATGTTGCATGGGTCAAATTTGATGTGAGCCAGTGCTAACAGTAGTACCATGGCCCAACCGGTCCTGGTTCTGCTCCAGTTGAAACGTCAACAGAGGTGGGCATGTGTAATAATAATAATCAGTACTTTGCAGCCATAGCATTCACTGCTATCGGCCCTGCGCCGCAAATCTACCCAGTGAATTCAATCCACTTTCGGACAAGGCGGAGTGCATGATTATCCAATCTCAATTGTGAAGGGGGAAACCACCCGAGAACCCCTCCCATACAATGCCGAGAGCCAAGGCTTCCGTGGAGACCTAGGTGGGCATGTGTGACTGAGCAGCAGTTCTAGTGGTTGACCTGTCGACGACACTGTGCAGTGTTACACAGCAGCTTGCTGAGCATCAAATATAGCAGCATCTAGTTGGATCAGCATCAAGTGGGTTTTACTCGAATTGAATGTTGTTTCGATTCTCAAATGTGCGCGTTACATGGTGGCACCACATGAGGCCGATTGCAAAGGAAATTTACCAGTGGTGAAGTAGGTTGTTCAATGTGGATTTGTTACTACAGTCTGAAAACGACCTGACATGCACACCTGCCTTGCACCCCACTTACGGTAAAGTTTCTTAAGCATTTACCACTTGAACCTCTAGACTGACCCCTACTGCTCTTCTACTACTGTCGGACTCCTCCAGATTCTAACTCTCCTGTCGCTGCTGCTGCTGGCCAGTACTGCAATTGGTGCTGAGCCTGGTGCCAGCTGCAGCAGCTGTGGTGACCAGCTCAGCGCAGTGATGCGGCCATCATGAGCATGCAGCACCTCCAGAACCTGCAGGGTGTGGTGCACAACCTTTATACAGATTGTATTTGAAATTGTATGAGAAATGGGTTCAGCAACATGCATGAAGGTAAAGCCTGCTGACGGTAGCAGCGGAAGCAGGCGCAGCAACAGGGGCTCCAGTACTATCCACCTTCTCTGACCTGCTGGTCATGAAGTGCATGCTCTTCATAACGCCTTGGCATCGGCAGCGGTTACATACCCAGCCTGGCAGATCATGAAGACAATGACAGTACTACTACACGCCCAGGTTAAGCATGTAGCCTCACTGGAACAACAAGCTTCAAGCAACCAAAAAAAACCTCTTTGATCAATTTAAAAAAAGAACAATTAATTACCAAAGCCATTGATTACCTGTCCATCTCTGCTGTCTATGAAGTGTATGTGTCCTCCTAGTGCTGCTGCAATGGTCCCATCAGGCCCCCAGGCTAGCCGCTCAAAAACTTGGCCCTTGGGCACTGGCAGATCAACTTTCATCAGTTGCTTGGGATCCTCCTGCATGGAGAAAATTCATTTTGTATTGTGTGTAACACTGTGCTACATAAAAATCCTATATGTGGAGATATGTGAGAGTGCAAAAAGAGATATGTGAAGGATGCATATGACACATGAAAATGCAGAACTGAAGAATGAAACAACAAACATAAAAATGCATGTGAGACACAAGAATGCAGAATCGAAGAAAGAAAAAACAAACATACATATGTGTGTTACACATGGAAATGCAGAAGTGAAAAATCTCAGCCATGAAAATGCGGAATATAATGTTATTATGTGAAAATACCATGCATTAGATGATCCAACACATGGAATTTGGTACAGAAGCAATGCAATGCGCAAGAACCCATGGCGTGAGAATACTATCAACAAGAAAATGCACACCACATCAGCTGCTGTTGTAATCCAGTGCCTGCCGCTGCATGTGGATAATCGCAGGCATTGCATAACAACAGCAACTGCTGTGGTGTTTTCACAGCTTATTGTCGCGACACTACTGCCCTCTGTGACCATCGCACCTTTCATGGATTGAAGGTGAAACTCCTTGACCCACATTCAAGATTTAAAATGCATAACACATGTCAGATGTAACACCAAAAGTAGTGACAAAATAACACATGAGATAACAGCAAGCGAAACGACAAACAAATAGCAACTGATCCTTTGTTCGCCAGACCTGCAAGTGGTACCGCACATCTGTTCTCCAGAAGCGCATGGTCCCATCCTTACTGGCTGTCACTACCCGGCTGCCATCAGCATTGAAGGCAGCAGCCATGACCTGACTGCTGTGACCTTTCAGATCCATCACACGAGGGAGGCCCTTGTAACCGTCACGGCCCCATTGGACTTCCCAGATCTGCCAGCCAAAACGGCCCAGGCAGCAGCAGCAGCAGCAGCGGCGGCGGGAAAGTTGGCAGCAGCAGCAGCAGCAGCGGGAGAGTTAGCAGCAGCAGCAGCAGGGCAATAGTAATGCGAAGATCGTGAAGATCACATCTGAACGTCTGGGAAGAGGTTCACAGTGCATGCAGTATGTTCATAAAAGTGATGAGGGTGGAACAGTGATGTGGTTTGTGCAATATGTGCTCCCCCTGCGATGGCAGAAATGACTTTGCAGCAATATTCTCACAAGAATCGAATACAGCAGAGACAATCGTAGCATCTAAGAGCTGCAGTGCTCGCAGCAAGAACTGCTGTTCTGGTGGTACTGTGTTGAAGAGAGTACATCTAGGAGCTGCAGTCCTTGCTGTGCACTGCAGCTCCTGGATGTACTCTCTTCAACAGAGCACCACCAGAACAGCAGTTCTTGCTGCGTGCACTGCAGCTCCTTGATGCTAAGGCATAGCTGCGTTGAAACATCAACACAATAAACAGGTTCTGTAACAACGCCTGCAATACAAAAAAGGTGTCAGAACTGACGTACCATGACATCTGCAGTAAATGAGGCCACAGCAATGAATCTCCCATTTGCTGAAACCGCCAGTGCATGATTGGTGAAGCTGTTGGGATGAAATTCTCCCATTTCTCCACCAGCAGCTAAACCATAAACCCTTCCCTCCTTTTTCTCCGACAGCAAAACCGCCACGCCGCCAGCGTGGTTATACCCTAGGGCTTCAGACTGTGGTCTAGGGATCACCGTCATGTCTAGTAGGCTGTCATGGCCAAGTGAAACTTGTTTGTGCCAGTTTTGCTCCCAGATGATGCTGCTGCCCTTTTTCTGAGGCATGAAGTGGATGAGCTGCAGGCCCGGGTAGCCTGCATTTGGGGAAAAAGGGGTCCGATTGAAGAAGAATATTATAGTGTGACACCAGCATTGTCATACATTTCAATGGCACTCATTATACATCATCTGCCAGCATCCTTCATTTGCACATATCATATTCAATGGCCAGACCTGCCCTCGGAACCTCAGGTTCTTCACCTTCTGGAGCTTCCAGAAAGAGATGGAGCATGAGGTTCAGAGGGTAGGCTTGGCCATTGAATATGGTACCCAAAAGTGAAGGATGATGGAGACGAAGAATGATGAGGACTGACACCACAGTGGAGAATTGCAAAGTGCATTGGCTATGTAATAAACACACATTCAAAAATTGCATATAAAATCAAAATAATAAAATGATAAAATAGATTGATAGAATTTGTGATAGACATATTAGAGCTTTGATGATTCAAATGAATGTTGTCACTTCTGCAGAAATGCCCCTTGTTGCTTGGTGCATAAAAGAACCATCCAACGGCTGCCAGACCAATCTAAAAAACTTGGTTACTGCAACCTCTTAAACCCAAGATGTGTTACATGCTACTTTGAATTCTGCAAGTATATGAGGTGTGCACGGCTGTTAGCAGCGGCGCCTTTTAGGATCGGAAGGTGCCGCTGCTGACAGCCGTGCACACCTCATATACTTGCAGAAGTACTGTACCATGCAACACAACTTGGTTTTCACATGGTGCAGTAACCAAGTCTCTCATATTGGTCTGGCAGCAGTTGGATGGTTTAAATTCTGCAGGTAAATGAGGTGTTCATGCAGCGCCAGCAGCAGCACCAATTATAATAATAATTGATACCATCAGCCATAGCATTTACTGCCATCGGCCTCGCGCCCAATGTTTTGCAGGCGGACTGTCCAATCAATTATTACCATCCTCTTTTACGACAAGGGTAAACCACTGGAAACCCCTCGAAGCGTGTTGACGGGCAGATACTCAGTGCTGACACCGCCACACGGCTGGGGCAAGTATATTAACAGCAGCACCAATGAGACCCTTGGAGGTGGGAGTGTGGCTTGAGCCTGAAGCCTGTGTCAGACACAGACGATATACACACCTCCTAAAGCTGCTGCCACTACTATGCATAGGTGCATACTGAATGTCATCAATCCTAACACTACGCACAGCATTAGCTTATTTATTGATTTTGAGGTTGGCCCTACATCGAAATCCTGCTCTCGTTGTTGCTGCTGCTGCTACACACATCAGCCATCCCCCCCTTTCTCAAACAATGTAGTGCATCCTGATTTTGTAGTAAAGGGCACATTTCATATGAAAGCAGTTAGTGCTCATGGCTGTCAACTGCTGCTGCTAGACAGATGAACCCCCATTGCATCCCCAACAAGAATTCCAAACCAGCACCTGATGATGATGCTCAATTCTACTTCCTAGAACCCTGAATCAAAATCCTGAACCCTAAACACTAATCAATTCCCTGAACCCTAAACCCTAGACTACCTGCCAGTCTGTCATTTCTCCCTCAACCCTCAGGGCTGCCACGAGGCTGCTACCATCATTTCCAAAAACCTGACAACCAGCAACGACACTGCTTCATATCTAAATTGGAATCTGGCTGCACTGATTTAGATTCTTTCCTTTTCAAAGAGAATGAAAACCTTTGCAAAAAGAATAAAAAACCAAAAGTTGTAAAAAAAACCCAACTAGCAACTGATTATGATGCCAAGTCGTGCTTCCCTCACCTCTCAAGGCAGCTACGAGGCTGTTACCATCATTGCCAAACCCAACACCCAGAGGGGACTGCTTTGTGTCGATCTTTTTGTACTTTAGGTTTTGGTTGCCGAGCTCGTGCATGTCAAACAGCCGAAGCTGCAAGTCATCGCATGCACTTGCCAGCAGCAGGCCGTCTGCACTCCATGAAATGCCGTTTATTGTGTCTGTGTGACCCTGCAGAGACATAACAATAACTCATGAGACTTTGTTGATTTTTGCATGTGCATTTTCATGGAGGAACCTATTTGCTAATGCTTACTGCTGCTGCTGCTGTAGGTGTTTCCATGCATCAGCAGCTCTGATGTATCTGTTATCCTATACATGTATGCCCACTAACTCTGCTGCTGTTGCTGCCACCACATCCCTACTGAGATATCAGACCATGAAAAGTAGGTGATAATGATGATGATTGTAATAAGGATAACAATGATGATAATAAAAATAATGATACTGATGATGATAATAATATTGCTCATACCTTGAGAGTGTTTATGAACAGAGCATGGTGAGCCGCCATATCTTCTTTGGTGGCAGCCCTGCAGCAGCAGCAGCAGCAGCGGCAGCCACGTTGATGCACCTGAATGCAAAGTAGCCTTCACTACTCAAGTCAATTACCATCTCTGCTGCCACATAACTCACACTCTCTACTGCCCATTCACTCACACTTTCTGAGCCTGCTTGCTCTGCTTGATGAGTGTCTTCAAATCATGCTTGGAGCCTGCAGGCCTCTTATCTGCTGCTGCTGCTGCTGTCGATGATGTTGTTGATCTGCTTGCATCTGCTGTTGCTGTTCGGCTGGTCTTAGCTGCCTCCCTGCAAGGGAGGAGGTGGCCGCAGTAAATGCAAGCATATGGGGTTTCATAGTCAAGTTGTGCTGCGCATGTACATGTGTTGCAAAAGGAGAGGTGCCTGATGGCCTGCAGCTGATGGAACAAGGGTATGAGCTGCAGATGCTCTGCTGAGATATGCTAGCAGATAAGTGGTTTGTCATGCAACAGAGGGTAAGGGTAGATAGTGGTGTCTTACATATTTTAAACGATCTTACACAAAAAACGATATGACATAGAATGCAGACCAAGTTTGCTGCGCACGTGGCAGGGAACATACAACAGTGAACAGCAGCACTGCAGGACAGCCAGCATGTACCTTTCAGGTGCTTTGCTTTGAAGCCCAGATACAGCTCTGATCATCAATGCAACCACGTAGAGTGCTACGGCTACCACGCTGAGACCTACAGAGATGATCGAGCCTTAAATAGCGCGTTGCGCAGGATTGCCTGGCAAAGGATGAAGTGTGGCAGTCTGTTGGAGCAGTTGCTCACCGAAGAGTGCCAGGACCGCTTGCGTAGCAGGCGAGACGCCTTCTGACGATGCATACATGACGAGTCAACGCCGAAAAGGGTGCCGATCCCGCTGATCTGCTGGTATGATTCGATCCGGAAAGTACGATGCGTTTGCAGCTGTCAGCAAGGCTCAGGTGTGTCGTGAACGATGCAGGCAACTTGCTGATGATCATATATGCATCCCTGTAGCTTTGTTGAGTGTTTGAAGCTGCATATGTAGAACTCGTAGCAGCCAACAAGTGAGTTATAACGTCTTGTCTGTCCCGACCGTACTACTCAGAGATGCATCCTTCGTTTTGTGACGTGCTGTAACAGTATCAGATAATGGACTGTTGCTGAGGTGCCAGCTTGTCAGCCCCCTCTGGTTGCGGGTTATGGGAGACATCCACATACCTACAGCAAGTGCCACCAGTGGGCCGTAATGGCACATCGCACTTGCTTGAATAGTAAGTCAACCAACACTGGTTACTGGCAACCATTGCAACACACAGGTAAACTGCACCTCGTTTCAAGTGTCAGCGCATCATGCACATCATATAACAGAAATTGAGCCATGCAGCAAGTGGCACTGCTGAGCCGCCCAGGCAGGTGCTGGATTGGCAATATTTTTCACACACCTAAGGCTGTGAATCCGGCACTTCAAGAAGGCTGCATGGCTGGATGGTGGATTGTTGGATAGTGTTGTCCTAGCTGGGTGTGAGACAGTGAGTGTCATTGGTCAACCTGGTTGACCTTTGACCGGGGCAGTACTGGCCTGACAGTGCTGAGACCTGAGCAGCAGAGCTGGCTGGTCATCAGAAGAACAAACCCTTGTAACAAACACAAAACAAAGCACATATAAAACACACATGCATTGTATCATAACGTTCTGATTTTTGGGGTATGCTATGCAAGCCTAGTACTACTGCTCTTGGCCTTGGCATCCACCACCTACCCAACAGCGGTATTGTTTGTGATGATGTATTGCCAGTGCTGTTCAAACTACACAAAAAAGAAGTAGATGGTCACGCATTCGTACGGCAAACAACAGCATTGCGTTGGCATTGGCGTGTTGACAATGAGGCAAAAATGACACACCCAGTGAACAATGCAAGGATTCAGATGCCCTGGTGAGCACCAGAAGCACAATGGACCAGCCAATATTCTCTGTAAAATGTCATAGTATGTACCTCATTCATAATGCTCTCCTTGCCAACTGTTGTTGTTATTTATCACTAACCTGTTAGTAACAAGTAACAGTGTAACATGTATTGAATGAGCATCAGTGGCTACATGTGGCACAAGCATCACACCAGGGTGGCACCCCCAACGCATGTCAGCGCATTTGCCATAGCATTTCAACTTGCTGCCTGGCTCACTTTCTTTCACGACACTGCCTGCAGAAGGACAAGCTGTGTCTGCAGCAGCAGCAAAGATGAAGAACATTGGCAAAGCGCCAGAGTAGTATTATCTGAATCTCATTGAACCTCATCTAAACCGGCACACACTCCTCATTCCTGCACGCATACTTCTGGCCGCCTGTTGCTGTTCCAATGGGCTTGCACTGAGCACCTTCTGGTTTGGGTACCCAACACATACTGATTGCCTTCCCACTTTCATCGCAAGGGGGAGCCATCTCACAAGGCCCGGGAGTTCTCCTACACAATGGCATACTTGGACACTTCACTGCTGCCGTGCCTGTTGCTGCTGCTGCTGCTGCTGCCGGGCCTGCTGCTGCTATTGTAACCTCCTTGACGCATGCCCGGTCTGCATTGCAGTAGAATTTTCCAGGGGGAGGTGCCATAGCGATGGGAGATTCAGACAATGGTGTGCAGGGCGACCCGACAGGCTTTGCATTGTAACACAGTCCAAGAGGCCGCCCATCAGTGCCACAAGGGGGAGTCAGATCGCAAGGCCCCTTGATCCTCGTGCATGGAGGCGGTACGTTACATTCTTCTACAACTGCGCTGCTGCTGCTGCTGCTTTCTGCCTTCTTGTCGACGGTCTCTGGCTTCTTGGCAACGCTTTCTGGCTTCTTGGCGACGCCTGCCTTTGCTGCTGCCTTTGCTGCTGCTGCTGCTGGCACACACTGTTGATTCATACACACAAATTTGGCATCCGATGAGTTTCCTGCTATGGAGGACAGATTGCTGGCGGCACTGAGTGAGGGTTTACAAGGAGAACCGTCAGGTTTTGGAACCCAGCACATGCTGGTGGGTCTGCCAGTACTGGGGTCACATGCAGGAGCAGTGTCACAGGGGCCCTGTGCTCGCCTGCACATGGGTGTTGAGGGGCATTTGGATGGCAACTTGGAGGGTTTTTGCTGCTGCTGCTGCTGCTGTAGTGAAGTTGGCTGTGAGGAGTTTGTGGTGCCTGCTGCTGCACCAGTTCCTGCAAGTCAGAGATACCGGCAGCAGCAGCAGCAGCAGCAGCGTTCAAGAGCTGCTGTAGAAGCTTGCTGTGTCTGGAGCACCAGCATTAAGCAAGCATAAGGACAACACCAACCACAAAACACACTGCTGGCAACTAATCTCCTGCTCAACCTAGTATGTGCTCATCCTACATAGCCATGCATAACACAAACACCCATGTAGTGAAATCTGTACCAAGGAAATCATTGCAGCAGCTTACCTTTTGGTAAGCATTGTCCATCAGCAGTGCAGGTGTGTGTCTGTTCCTCTGCCGGAAGAGTTTGGTCACCGTAGAACTTTGGGCTGCAAGGGCTACCTGCTGCCTTTTTCACCCAGCACATGCTGGTGGATTTGCCAGTGATGGAGTCGCAGGTGGGCATGGTCTCACAGGGGAGAGGGAGCCTGAGGCACATGGCTTGAGGAGGGCAGGGCTTGCAGTTGGTGCCAGTGGCAGAGTATGTGCCGGGCTTGCATACTGTAGTGCACAGGAATGGCAGACATTGTGCGACACGACTGAATGTCAGTACTGGAGACTTGGCTTGACGAAGTAGGAGAGATCAGTCGAGTTACAAGAAGGGTTTGTGGGATAGCAGGTCAGATGAGTCGGTGCCTCAGGCATAAGTGCATTTATCAAACGATGCTTGTGCCGCACAGGCTGTTGTAGGCGGGAGCAGCATCAACAAGAAACCAACGTGCATTTCTCGTGCATTGCAGCAGGCTGAGTGGCTATGTTCAGAGTTAAACTTTTTTCATGTGTTCATGCGCTGTTCGTGCGCTGTTAAAGACAACTGCTAGCAGCACTCGGCTAAATAATGTGCAGCTGCAGATCTGCAGCACTGGTAGTGACACAGGTGGATCTGCACGCTGCGCGTTAGGTAGCTGATGATAGCCTGGGTGTATTTTCTACAGCTTATTTCTGCAATTTATGTAGTTTGGAAGCGGTGAAGGACTGCTGGAAGGTGTTGAGATGGGCTTGCGTTGCACTGATGCCAGCGACATCAAGAAGTGAACCCACCTGGCTTTGCTTGAAGCACCCAGCGCTCTCCAGATACCGCATGTAGACTAATAAGGAGAACTGCACACCCTACTAGCGGTAACGCACTACTTCTCCTGCTGAACATGTTGGCACAAAGTTCGCCGCAAAACAGCTCCTAGAGGATGAACAGACGCTCTTTAGTGCTGGCGTAATATGATGCCACTTCTGGTCTTGTTGCACGCTATAGAAGTTCCGCTGGAGGGATATGCTCGCGAAAGGGACCACAAGTGGCGACGTCCTCACAAGCTTTTATCGCAGTAACATAGTATTCCTCATTACAAGTAGCAGCTGATGAATTCAATGGAAAGACGCGGTATGGGATGAACTATGTAAGAGCTGGTATGTAGTCACCCAGGCTTGGGAAGCTGCCTGTTATCCCGTAACTGTCGCGTCTGCGAAGTGCTCCGGAACAATTACGGCATTGCTTCATGCAGGTCCACACGCTTACTTGCTCGTACAAATGATGCCATGAATTATCTGAGGTAGATGAGATAAATGATCGCGAAGACAATTCGCCTCGCTACGAAGAATCCGAAGACGCGAACATACAATGACAGATTACAGTTGCAAACCAACCACAACCAGCCAGTTGAAGATGACTGCCTTTAACTGCTTAGTCAAACCAGCGAGACGCCTTGATCCCAACACGCTCGCCGCCAGCACCAGCACCAACAGCAGCAGCAGCAGCATTACCAAATCCAAACAGCTTGGACTTATACGCCTCCACCATCTTCTCCAATCGCTCTTCCTGAATCTTCTCTGGCTTGAGACGCTTGCGACCACCATCAGCTGCTGCTGCTGCTGCGCCCTTCACACGCTGCTGCTGCTGCTGCTGCTGCTTCACCCCAGCCCGACCATCTGCTGCTGCTGCTGCCAGTCGATCAAGATCGTCATCAGCTCGCCTCTTTCTGCTACGGACAGTTTCTTCAGCCACAGCCTGCTGCTGCTGCCGCTCTGCTTTCGCCTGCAGCCTGGCAGCCTTAGCCTCTGCAGCAGCAGTGGCAGCGGCAGTAGCTACTGCTCCCTTCTTACCCCGTTGTCTCTGCTGCTGGTGCTGCTGCTGCTGCTTATTGGCTGCTGCAGGCACTGCGCCATTTTGCTGCTGCTGCTGCTGTTGGCGCTTGAGCTTCTTTTGTTTCTCCTTTCGGCGCTTCAGTTGCCGTTTGCTGAGCGGCTCACCATCCTCCTGCTGCTGCTGCTGCTGCTGCTGCTGCTGCTTTTCAACATCTCCAGAAACTTGCTCGACTTTAACTGCTGCTGCTGCTGGTGGTGGTCCTCCACTACCCTTTACACCTTGTCCCTCTGCTTCTCCTTCCTCCTCCAACTGCTGCTGCTGCTGCTGCTGCTCCTTTTTCTGTCTCTGCTGCTGCTTCTGCTTCGCCAACTTATCATCCCGAGCCTTCAGAATCTTCACATTATCCACGGCAAATTCAACAATCGGACGTCGGTCAGCTCTGCCGAACGCCGTTGGGTTGTTATTGAGCTGGCGTAGCGCGGCGAGGGCGTGGCCGGGGTCCGTAAATTCGATAAACCCAAAACCCCGGGATTTGCCGGCGGGGTTTCCTCCTGGATCAGTGCGCTCTGGATCTCGCAGAATTTTGGCCTGCACGTTTGATATTTCAAAGTTGGCAGCAGCAGCAGCAGCAGCAGCAGCAGCAGCAGGGAGATGAGATCGATTGGAGTGTTGTAAGTAGCAGTGGTTGAGGTAGGGGGACCACAGCAGCATCAGCATCAAAATTTGGGCCTGCACAATAATACAACAAATACATCTGGCAGCAAATAGTTTCAACCCCACAGTCCTGGTAGCTGCTTGACTTGTGGCTGTTCCCCTGCTGTTGCTCCATCATTCACAAAGCATGACAACAAATAACATTAGGCTATCTTCCATCTGCAATAGCTGTGAAATGTTATATTCCAGGAAATTCCATTTTATGTAATTATGTACCAGACAAGATTCATTTCACTTTGCAGATCTGACATACCTGTTTGACTTGTGGCTTTTCTTTTGTTGCCCGTTCCTTCACCCCGGCAATGAAGACAGCTCTCAACTTCTGCTCGTCCCAACTGCTGGGGATGTTCCGAATGGCCAGGCGTGTGGTACTTACCTGTAGACGATTGCCACAGCATGGATGAGTACATCATGGATGAGTGACAGAGAAGAGTACTACATATAAAATGCACTCAAGGACAGGATAAAATAATATTCAAAAAATATTGAAAATATTGGGGGGAAAAATTGAAAATTGGAAAAAAATAATGTTGCTATACTTTTACTGCTTAGAATCACAGTTGACATCAAGACTATCCGCATATGCTGTGAAGACTTGAGACTGTCAAAACTAAGTATAAGTTACATATACATACTAATAGTGACCAGAGTATGATGTATTCATTAATGCCTTTAGCAACTAGAGATGTTTGGAACTTTTAAGTTGCGGCGTATGTGACTTGCATTATCGCTTGCGTGATTGCGACATGACAGCTTGTGTATATACGCCAATAAATACTAAACAGACAAGATTTGTGGGCTTGGTGCAGTGACGCAGTTGTTGTCCAGGGTATGTGCAGTGGTGCACCTGCTGCTTGTGCAGTATTTCCACAGGTTTTTCACAGGAAACAGACAGGATTTCTTGGTCTTGGTGCAATGACGCAGTTGCCGCTGCTTTGCAGTGGCGTTTGAGCAGGGTTATTTTCACGTGCCCGCTTATGCAGCATGTTCACAGGACACATATCTGGAATGCATAGTCTTTTGAGTGCTTTGTGTCTTCTCAGATTGTTTGGTTTCAGATATTTTCCCCATGAGCAACTTTGTTGGCTCTGACGGGGTGCCCCTCAGGGGCCAGGTTGTATGGTATGTATGGTATGGTATGGTAAACAATATCAAGAGCATGTGGCAGACAGCATCTTTATGGCGCATGCAACACACACTGGAATGACAGGAAGAGCCTGAAAAATATTCAAACGCTTCCAACCAATTTAGTGTGTGCTGCATGCGCCACAGAGATGTGGTTTGGCTCTGGCTATTGCTGCTGCTGCTGCTACTGATGCTGCTGCTTCTGATGTTAATCGTGGTGCTTGATGCCACACACATATCCAATTCATGTATTTTGATAAATATGGGGTTCAGGACTGTTTCATGGGGGTACAATTAGAAAAACTTATATTTCTTTGCTGTAACTGTGCTTTCTCACCGCAAAGTTTGGGGACTTGAGCTTCTCATTCTTCTCCTCTGCAGCCCGCTTGCGCTTACGTCTGCAGCAGCAGCAGCAGCAGCAGCAGCAGCAGCAGCAGCAGCAGCAGCAGCAAGCGTATCAGGTATAGTATGACACAAACATGGCAGACAACCCCAGAAGCATTTGAGACACATACGTCTCTGCTGCCTGCATATCTTCTCCTATGTGTATCATTACAACAGGCCACATCAAGAGGGTTGTTTCTGCAAGTAATTGGAACATCCAAAGGCAAGTGATGTACCGTCACAACGCCAACGTGACATGTTATAAATATATACCGCACAGTTGACAAAGCACTGCATCCTTCAGCCTTTCTGATTACCTGTCATTCTCAGACATCGCCATCCACTGTGCTGAACCTTCCTCAATAAAACCTTCCTTGGCCAAGTACAAATTCCGCCGGTCAAACTTCCCGCCAGCACCCTTTGACCCACCGGTCAAACTTTGACCTTGACCACCAACCACACCGGTCAAACATTGACCCAATTTCCTTGCATCATCACCGGTCAATGCCAGGTCAACCTCAAGTTTGACTCCTTTGACCAAGATGTCTGGGCCTTTCCCCTCCCGGGCACGTGCGCAGGCGGCAGCAGCAGCAGCAGCACCTTCTGGGGTTTTAAACTCGATGAATGCTGTGCCCTTGGGTTTACCTGTGGTTTTGTTGATGACTAGGCGGCAGGCTTTCACGGCACCAAAGCGGTCAAAGCGGGCCTGTCCAGCAGCAGCAGCAGCAGCAGCAGCAGCATGAGATTAGCAGCAGGAAAGTCAAACACCAGTGACCCTTTCCCAAGCATTATGAAGTCAGCATTCAAGTTTCTCAACTCCTCAGCAATTGAAACAAGAGTTATAATGTAGTAAGTGCAGCAGCAGCATGGCCGATGCGGCAGCAGGAGCAGGAGGAGCAGCATGCATAACCAAAGGGGGCCATGTTTTGTACCACTACCAACTGTACATGCTATCAGCTCCTACCGCAAATGAACAGCAGAAGCATCCAGCGTCTGGAGGAGAAATTGGGATGCTGCTGAGAATATATACAATGCATGAGGTATGAGACTATATATGAGATGGTAAACAAGAAAGGATTATTGTAGATGATATTGACAGCATATTAACAGCATATTTCATATTTCACATAATAGTTTTGATTAATTATGATACCGTTCGATATGCTGCTGCCAACTTGGACCAACCTGGAGTTCCTGGCTGCTGGTGTCTAGTGATATTCCCCGCACAAACACAGTGCTTGCTACAGCACCACTGCCAGCAGCAGCAGCAGCAGCAGGAGCAGCAGGCTCTGACCTCACTTGCTGCTGCTGCTGCTTGCTTGCTTGCTTCTGCCCTGCTGCTGCTGCTGCTGGCTGCTGCTGCTGCTCAGAGGCGCTGGCAAGCACTGCATCCAATGCACTGGCCACAACTTCCCTATCATGCTCAAACTCTTCAGCTGCCCCTGCTGACTGTTCAGATCCCCCAGAAGCCTCCTCCTCCTCCTCATCATCATCATCATCATGATCTGACTCATCATCAGTGACACCCTCGTCTAACTCTTCAAATCCCCCTAGATCCTGATCTTGATCATCATCATCCTCAGCATCATCATGATCATCACCCCCACCATCGCTAAGACCTGCTGTATCCTGATCCTCACTGGCATCTTCTGACTGTTCAGATCCCCCTGATCCCCCCTGATCATGATCGTGATCATGATCGTGATCCTCACCTGCTGCTGCCGCTGCTGCTGCTGCTGTACTGCGACTCTTCAACTCCTCATACTGCCCCTTACCAACTGCCCAATCCACAGCTACTGGCCGTTTCCGCACGAGCAGCCCGTTGGCAGATTTCAAAGCCTTGTCAGCTTCGTGAAATGACAGAAATGACACAAATGCAAAACCCCGTGTGCGGCCATCAGGGTTTGTGGGTATCTGGATCTGCCAGGGGAAGGAATCTGAGGGGGCTAGCAATTTCTTGATCTCAGATTCTGTGGCCTGAAATCAGTAAGTAAATAGACTGTTAATAATGAAATTGATAACAGTATAGATGACACAATACAATGCTGTTGACAATTGAAGCACACACCAGTCAAAAAATGTATAATGTATAATGTATGATGTATATGTATATAATAATATATATAATGTATAATGTATAATGTATAATATATATATGACATAACACCTGTGGCTTCATTCTTGCAGCACGGACTTCCACAGGATGACTTATACCAAATGCAACCTTATGCGACATGAATAATTTGATGAATTAATCCTTGCAACCAAGTAATTATGCAGTCCATCTTGTGTGACACTTTAGAATCAACAAATCAAATTGACACAGCATGATTTTGGCTGGAACGCTGGACTGAGGCAGAGGTACTATGCCTGCAAAACAGTGACCAACATGATCAAATGTGTGCAGCATTTTCAAATGATATATATTCATAATAATATATCTAATTCATGTGTGATCCATATTATCCATTGCAGAGCAGTACCTGCCACGGCAGGTTACGCAAAATCAACCTCCACTTCTTGACCAGGGCACCTTCACCGCTCACGGCACGAGCCCACAGCACAACACTGTCCTCTGCTGCCACTGCTGCTGCTGCTGCTGCCGCTTCCTGCTGCTGCTGCTGCTGCTGCTGCTGCTGTGATCTGGCAGCAGCCTTTGCTGCTTTTCTGTCCAGCTTCTTCTGCTTCTTCTTGCTTCCCCCAGTCGCCCCCTCTGCTGCTGCTGCTGCTGCTGCTGCTGCTTCAGTACCCGTCAGCTGTTTACCGTGCAGCTGCTTTACTGCTGCAGCTGCCTCCTTGACCTGTGGCAACAGAAGGAAAACACATTTTTTGCTTTCGACCAATATATCCATTTTTTTCCTAATGTCAACACGATTGATTGAATGATGTGGTGATATTTGTTCATATACTGCACTAATATTTACTCATATACTGCACCAGTGATTGGATCATGCCTGCAGCATGTAGAGCACCCAAACCTTGGAAATGTACGGACACTGCAATAACATAACGTCATTTTACATTATATCATTGATCTGAGGCACACAAACATGATATTACTGTGAGATTTTTATGAATAATGTGAGACACACGAATATGTATGATATCGGTGTAAAGTTGCATCAATAACACTGCACCCGCCTTACAATATATAAACAACAGCACTGGTCTTATGTGTAGATGTGCTGCAGCAGGCTTCAAACCAGCGCTTGTTTTGAAAACCGCTGAGCCATCATTCTACAGCAGATGCTTTCATAATTCAGCACATTTCCACGAAGTTCATGCACTATGAGTGTGTGTGTGTGTGGCTGTGGTTGGGCCAGACAGCTACAGACGGCTGAGATACCATGTGCTGCCGCTGCTGCCGCTGCTGCCGCTGCTGCCGCTGCTGCCGCTGCTGCCGCTGCTGCTGCCGCACCACCATGCTTCACACACCCACACCCCAAATGGCCTGGGGTCTACTAAGCCCCACTCACTTACCGAGTGATAAACCACAAACACCACATCCCCAGTGCATCCATCCTGCAAGAGATGTGCTCTTGCAGCCACATCAGCAGGCGGAGGGTCTAATACTTCCTCTAAACCAGCAGCAGATGCTGCCAATTGCAGGGCATAGGGTTTGAACTCGGGTTTCAGGCCCCCAAGTGCTATAGACCGCACCCACTTGTGCTTGTCTGCCGCTGCCGGCTGCTGCTGCTGCTGCTGTCTCTGCTTGGGAGCCTGGTCTGTTTTTTGTTTCTTGACTGCTGGCTGGTCTTCTGCTGCTGCAAGGGCTGCTGCCAGAGCAGCATCTGGTGCTGCTGCTGTTGCTACTGCTTCATGCTGCTGCTGTTGGTCGTCGTCAGCGCTCCGCTTTCGTTGCTTACGTTCTGCTAGGGGTGCACGCTTTCGAGCATGTTCAATCTGTAAGCATAGACAAATAGCCACCGTCAGCAACTGCACATTCCTTGTTCATTGGCAATGCCAGAGCGTATGTAGATTTAACACCCACAGCTGCAATTTGATTGATATCAGAGTAAGGAGGTACAGTGTAGCATGGTGCAGCTGTTGGCGGCAGCAGGTGAACTGCCATCAGGTTTGTGACCTATGCCACACGCGATACGCAACCCGCGGCTTACAAATAACCACAACAGCTGCATTTGTTGTTGACATAGCAGGTTACATCGCTGTTTGCAGGCGATGCTGTGAACACATCACCAGCTGCTGCTGCTGCTCACTTTGAGTTTACGGCCGTTCAGATCCTTTCCGTTTAGCTCCTCAACTGCTCTATCAGCGTCTTCAGGTATCGCATACTGTACAAAGGCGATACCCTTGTGTCGCTGTTGGCCTTTTTGGGACACTAGGAAAGCAGAACGGACAGGTCCTATGTCTGCGAAGGCCTGTTCTAGCTGCGCCTGGTCCACATCAAAGGCCAGGTTGCGCACGAACACCGTCCTTGTATCATGCTCTCCCTCTTTTGACATGCCGTTAGGCAGCTGGACTCACAACAGCCGCTGTTGACGGGACCGAAGGCTGGCTTTACCAGCTGCGTGACATGGCGCTGATCAAGCAAGCTATCAATGGCCAAGTACTCAGTATTTTGTTGCAGTTCGTAAGCGGTCCATGGTTATGTGCTCAGCAGCAAGCAGAAAAAATTACATATCGACGTGCGCTGTAAACCCTCTTTCCTTCCCAAAGCATGTCATGAAGTGAGCAGAAAGTATCGTTGGGATGAAATATGTCATGTATGATGGAGTGCTGAGGTTATTGGGGCCCTTTTTGGGCTAGATGGTGTATGCAGTGTCAAGTTTGAGTTCCACACAAATACGAGCTCTGGTTTCATATCGACTTGTCACAAGTGATATACTGTCTTAGACAAGGGCCACGAGCGCAGAACGGGGTGCGTGCACACGTCTTTCAGCTCAACACTGTTTCTTATCTGGCAGCAGCGACGTCAAAGCTGCCAAGAGCTTTTACATAGTCCATTAAGATTATCATCTGGTGGCAAGTGCGAGCAGTTACAGCGCTGGGGAGGGCCTGTGGATTCTGCATAGTGAGTGACCGCTCTCTGCTGCCTAGTGGTGTGATCTCAGCTATAGCACCGTTGATGATATCACTCGACCTTAGACAGCGTCTGCCGGGGCCTCGCACGCTGAGTGCTGTTTCTCGCCAGGTGCAAGAGTTCTAGACAGCATTCTCGCGGGGGATTCCCTTTGGTGGTTGAGCTGCTTGCCTAGTTTGCATGATCTGGAGTCCTGCTCTTGCACCACACCTGTAAACCCAGCCCTGTTCTTTACAGGTGTCCTGTGCCAGATTCAGCCGAGCGGCAAAGCGTGATGCACTTGAATTTCATGTCTAACCTCAGCTCAAACAGGCTGCTGATGTGTATGCATCGCTTGACACAGGTCTTATCAAACATATTCTCCGTGCTTTGAGGCATGGATGCCTCGAGTCGAGAAACTTTGCTGCACCAAGCGATGGACCGCTTTGTGCACAGAATTCGTGAATGGAAGGCATCATGTGGCCCTTACGTGACAGATCAGGACTTCGTTCTAGCTCACAAGGACAGCTTGTATCGGCTCATGCGGGACAGTGGCCTGCAACCCTGGGAGCTGCAGACTGTGCTGCAGCGTGCCTCGGAGTACGGTTTGGTCGCACTAGAGCTTAGCAACCTTTGGCCAAACGCCTTCTCCTCATCTCTGCAGCTTGAAAACGAGCACGGAGCAGGCGTGGCACAGCAGCATGGCTGGGGCGTGCCAGCCAGCCATCCCAGCAAACACAACAGCAGCATCCCCAGCAGTAATGGCAGCATTCACAGCAGTCAGTGGCTGCCGGCAAATGGTCGCAGCAGCAGCGTGCCAGTGCGGCCACCAGGATTAGAACCAAAGCAGCAACAGTCAGGCCAGATGCATTATGGCAGCAGCAGCAGCTTGCTGTCTCCAGCTGCAGGCCCAAGGTCCTCTCATGACACAGACACAACCTCCAGCTCAAACAGCGACCAGCAAAACAGCCGCAAGCAGCAAGCAACAGCAGCAGGTGCAAAGCAAGGAGGTCGGCAAGCACTGGCCAAGAGCTCCCCATCATCTGCCAGCAACCTCACAGGCCGGGGAACCAGCAAACAGCAGCAGCGGCGGCCTGACACAGCAGCAGCAAATGGGTCCAGTACTCATCACAGCCACAGCAGCAGCACAGCAGCCGATGCTGCTGTCATCAGCAGCAAGACTGTGCCTGACATGCTACCAAATGGGTACATTCCAGCATGGCGACAGGCCATGGTTCAGGCCCCCGCAGCAACTGCTGAACAGCAGCAGCAGCAGCAGGGTGGGACCCAAGGGGATGCTGCTGCGCCTCACGCAGCAGCAGCAGGTGCCTGGGAGGTTCAGGAGCCCTTGGATCTGTTGCCCTCAGGGCTGCTAGATGATGTTTATGACCAAGGGGATCAAGTCGTGGAGGCGCCCTTCTCAACTGCTGGAGCACCAGTGCTCGGAGCGAGCAACAGCAGCAGCAGCAGCTACACCACAGGAGGCCCTGCTGACAGGGTACCAGCAGCAGCAGCGCCTGGTCGCTCTGCTGGCAGCAAGCAGCAGCAGCCAGGTAAGCAACGCCAGCCAAAGCAGCAGCAGCAAGCAGCTGCTGCAGCCACACCAGCTGTGTCAGAACAACAGCAGCAGCAGCAGCAGATGCCTGGGCGGCAGCTGCTGCCAAATGGGCAGCCCCAGCAGCAGCAGCAGCCGAGGCCTTTGTCGCTCGATGGTACTGCTGCTGTGATGCCGCCACCCTCGCCGAGCGGTCAAATGCTGGGCAGCAGCATTTTCAGGCAGCAGCAGCAGCAGGCTGGTGTGGGTGTCAATGGCTTGGCGCCAGGCATGCAGCCTCGCCAGTCCTTAGATGGAGCCTTGCAGCAGCAGCAGCAGCATAATGCGGCACTGCAGCAGCAGCACCAGGCGCGTGTGTACCAGCAGCAGCAGGTTGCTTCAGGGCTGGGGGCCTGGAGCACAGGACCCATGGGATATGTGCAGCCGCCCTTTCTAGGCATGACTTCCCCAGGTGCAATGCAGCCCCCGCCTCCACCCAGGAACCAGCAGCCAGCAGCAGCAGCAGCACCAGGGCCGGCAGGGGCTTTGGCACCAGGTGGCCATATAGGAGCAGCTGTGGGTCGTGCTGCTGCCACTCAGGGAACACCGGCAGCAGCAGCAGCAGGAGGCAGGCCATCCGGCAAGGTGAATTATGCTGCTGTGGCAGCTGCTGCTGCTCCCCACGACTTGCAGCAGCTTGAGACCCATGTAGCAGAAGCTGGCCGCGGGATTAGTACTGCCCACAAGGACTCTCTGGGTACTGCTGGGGTTTCAGCTCCAGGTCCCTCTGTCCAGGAAGCTCAGCAGCAACAGCAGCAGCAGCGTAAGGCACCAGGTGCTGGCAGCAGCAGCAATGGCAGCATAGGTAAGCAAGCTGCTGCTTTGTATCATCCGCCTGCACCTGCAACAGCTGCTAATGCACTCATGAACCACCACCACCAGCACCAGCACCAGCAGCAGCAACAGTCCCAGGCTGCAGCAGCAGCAGGGTTGGATCAAGCAGCAGCAGCTGGCAGCAGTGCAGAGGATGCTGTAGTGCCGCCACCAGTGGCCCCCACACTGAGTGGGCTCAGTGGGCTCAGTCTGTTTCATACTGCCTCACTGGATAGTCCTGTGACTCCTGCTATTGGAGCTGCACTGTCGCCGTATCCAAGCCCCTTGCAAAGGTAGGTCATGAAGGCCTGTTTCTGATTGTGTGTAATTATTGGTATTATTATTATCTGTTGTTCCTCATTGAATATGAATATGATTTCAATCAATTATGTAGTTATAATGATTACTATCCTGAGAATTTGGCTATTGGGAGTTGACTCTCACCAAACCCAAGCTTCCTGCAAAGGTTAGTGATGAAGGCAAATTTCACATTTCACATTGAATACATTTACTTTTTATCCTGTGATTTTGGCTGTATCGGGTGTAGCACTGTCGCCCTACCCAAGCTTCCTGCAAAGGTTGGTGATGAAGGCATATTCCTCATCAAGGATGCTTTTCATCATATAAGTTGCTTTTGTGCTGGGTTAAGGTTTTCGCCTGACTTCACCTATGACAAGTTCAGGGGTGTCGATGCTGCTGGTGTTGGTGTGCAAGTTATCGACGCCTCCATGCACTTTGCCAGTCACCTCTTGGATGAAAGCTGTGCTGTTATTAGTTAGGTATTCCTATTTTCATTAAATGTTCCACAACATGCGTCTTATATCAGTATTCATCAGTATAATCATCACTAACCTGCAAACTCTTGTTATTCCCTTATAACCTCGGCTCTTCCCTGCTGCCAGTCTGAAACACACACAAACAAAATGCTCGTTTCATTATATCTCTACCTGCTGCATGTGCGAGACGTTTGGTGGTGAGACGGGGTGTGTGTTCTTGTTTTCACCACCAAATAGCTCACACCAACATGCAGCAGATGTGAATATAAGTGATCCAGTTGTCACACACTGTTTCATGCCGGCTGGCTAAGCGATCCAGTGCGATCCTGTGCGTGCATTCTCATCACAAAACTGTAGACACAAGGAGCTTGCAGCAACATGCAGCAGATAGTGATGTAAGCATGACACTACATTACAATCTCTGGCAATTAAGTCAGACACAGGTAAAGACACAGACACAGCTTTTATCTCACTGACACCTGTGTATGTGTACCACATTTGTGGCTTTGTCATTGCAGGAGCTTGTCCACGTCAGCAGGGGCATCTCCCGCTCTTCAAGCCCTAGGTCTCACAGCCGGCAGCAGCAGCAGCGCAGGCAGCAACAGTGGCCTTGCAGGCATGGCACCGATGCTGCTGCCACCAGCAGCAGTGCCTGGATTGGGTGCTATTGGGGAGCCGGTCGGCAGCCTTGGCAGCAGCGGCAGCAGCAGGCTCATGCAGTTCATGAATGGAACGCATCAGCAGCAGCAGCAACAGCAGCATGAGGGGCAAGGGAGGGTGTGGTCGACCTTCAGCCCTGCTGTTGCGCCGCCCACTGGAGATGCCTTGCAGCAGCAGCAGCAGCTGCCGGTGGGATCGTTGGGGTCTGTACGAACAGGCATTTTTGCTGCAGCAAATGCAGCAGATGGCAGCAGCTGCTCTGCTGCATCGTCCACGACAGCAGCGACGGTGCTCTCTGTGGTAACGACTCCCCACAGCAAGGATCACTGCACAGCTGACACTGCTGCAAGCAGCTTGGCAGCAGCAGCGGCTGTTGCGGCACCTGCTGATGCAGCAGCAGCAGTGAGGATGCAGCCGCCTCCACCGCCTCCGCCCCCTCGTACAAGCAGCTTGGATAAGCAACAGCAGCAGCAGCTGCTGCTGGGTGGCAGCAGCAGCAGTCATGCAACAGATGCTGGTGCTGCCCGGCAGCAACTCACAAAGGACGGCCAGCAGCAGCAGCAGCAGCCACCGCCGCCACCTGCCAAGCCAATGACTTGGGCTCAAAAGGTGCTGGCAGCCAAAAACAGTGAGGCCAGCAGCAGCAGCACAGCTGGTCCAGCAGCAGCAGCAGTAACTGGAACACGTGCTGCAGCAGCACCAGGAGCAGCAGCAGCAGCGGCGGCACCAGGAGCCGGTCCCCGTATCGCTCCTGCA
Organism: Coelastrella sp. MACC-549; assembly: GCA_018290735.1. NCBI lineage: Eukaryota > Viridiplantae > Chlorophyta > Chlorophyceae > Sphaeropleales > Scenedesmaceae > Coelastrella > Coelastrella sp. MACC-549. The sequence goes on from JABEVS010000079.1 coordinate 158,252, forward strand.
CCGCTGTCAGAGTCTCAGCAGCAGTCGGCAGCAGCAGCAGCACGCCGTGGCAGCACTGGCCAGGCTCTGCTGGCAGCAGCAAAGCAGCAGGAGGCAGAGGCTCAAGCAGCAGCAGCGACAGCAGTGCCGAGCTACTCTGAAGCAGCAGCGCTCGACGGGCTGGATGCTGTTACTGCGAAGGCTGCTGTGACTGCTGCTAGCCGTATGCCGCTGCCGGCGAAGATGATACAGGCCTGGCGGAGCGGGCTGTGCCTTGCTAGCTGTATTAAACTGCTGCAGAGCCAGAGGACGGATCTGGCCATGGCCTTGAACGACAGGTAGGAGGAAAGCAGGAGGCTTGTGATGGCTGTCTCATTGACGGCTTAGCACTCTCTGACAGAAACTCTTGTTGCTGTTTAGGGGGTATTCATTCACACACAGTATGAATGTCAATCACACATTATGAGAAATACACCAGCCTTGGTGGTGCAAGGCACACACCGGCATTGGCCCGGTGGTTTATCTCGGGGTAATTCATCATCGATGATGATCTGAGCCCTCTGGTGGCCTATCCTTGAGGGGTTGGGGAACACGTAAACTTGCAAGAACAAGACTGGAAGGCCTCATGTTTATCACAAAAACAATGAAAACACGAAGAGAAAAGGGACCAGCGGTGTGTTTTGGTCACCTGATATTCTCTGGTGCTGTTGGTACCGTGTACTGATCTTGTCTGCTGTGCCACTGAAAAGCAACAGATTACAGGCCGGCTGACAGACTAACCCATGCCTGCCTGCACAACACTGTACTGCATGCTTCAAGATGGCTGCCTTCAAAGACATTGCTGCTGCTGCTGCTGCAGGATCAAGGGCTGGTTATGCCAGGACTGTGACCGGTCCACAGCAGAGTGCCTGGTGCTCTTCGTGCTGACAAACCTGCGGCGTGACTGGCACCTGACAGCTAAGAGTCCTGGTGCATTCCTGATGGGGCTGCTGCAGCACAGGGCTGCCCTGATTGGGGGCAGCGGCATGAGCAGGAAGCTGCTGGAGGTAGCCAGGAACTTCCCAAATGTGGCGGTTTACATTGACAGCGACGTGCTGCAGGTGGGTGAAAGGTTGGGAGATGGTTTATAGTTATTATTATTATTATAAATTTTTTTTATTTTCAGAAGGCCGGGGGGTGGAGAGAGCGAGGGATGGGGGGGATTTCGAGGGGAAGAATGGTGGAGTCCAGAAATCCTTCTTTGAACAAAATTATCAGAGTTGTTTTGAGGTCAGTAGATGGGTAGCAGGCCAGCTCACACCTACAGTCATGATTGATAGGAACCTGTCTCCTGTGAAAAGATGTTAAAACTCTTGTTCTGTAATACATATCTATGTAATGCTTTGCTTGCGGTTACATGTCCTGTACTTTATTGTATGTTACTGTATCATATTGTTCTGCGCTGCATTGTGTTGTGCCGTATGTGTTCCTGCAAAAGGCAAAGCTGATTTTATTTCGGCTGCCACATTAACTGTCTCATATGTAACCAGCCTGCACCGCGATAGTATGTGGTCTTTTTGAAACATTAAAAAACCTTTTGCTGCTGTTGCTTGAGTAGTTCAAAGAGCTCACAAATGTACATCTGATATTGCTGCTGCTTCTGCTGCGTCTGCTGCTTCTGCTGCGTCTGCTGCTTCTGCTGCTGCTGCTGCAGGAGCTGGGTGATATGGAGCCCAGCCTGCGCTGTTTTGTGATGGATGAGTACATGTGCAAGCAGCGGGGTGACTGGCCTGAGGGGCTCAAGTTTCCAAGTCAGTGCCTGCTCAGCTGCATGCGGAGCATCAGGTGGGTGGAAAAAGTATGATAATAGTATTTGTTTGTACGAAGATATGAAAATAAGATGCTATGTTCGATACAAATAGAAACCTGCCCCTTTGCAAACATGCGGCAGATGACTGGCTGCTCACAGGTGCACCTGCGGAGCGCAAGCATGCAGATTCCGCGTCAATGACTTTGAATCAAAGACAAGCTCTGCTTGCGCTGCTGCTGCTGCTGCTGCAGGTATGCTGACCCTGCTGTCCACAAGGCCTACATCAACCTCATGGAAAGCCGCCCCGATCTGGGCAAGGCCATGAATGGAGTCATCTTGTACGGCTTGTGCAAGTGTGATGCCGGCACGGGGCTGGCAGCTGTCAAGAGGCTCTCAGAGTTGCCGGCTGATTGGACAAGTGCGGCTCGTGTCAATGCCAGCGCATTCCTGTACCAGAAGGTGAGTCTGTTGCAGTCCCCAGGAGCGATTGTGTTGGCTCCTCTTGTGGAGTGCTGCTGTTGTGAAGGCCTGTGAGATGTCTGCTGCTGCTGTTGTTGTTGTGATAACAGGAGCAGTTGTCTTCCATCTGCTCTCAGCCTGGACTGCTGCTGCTTCCAGAAGCATCCGGCATGTGGCGCTGCTGCTGTTGTTGTTGTAGCATGAGCTGCTGTTTTCCGTCTGTACTTGTATTGTACTGCTGCTGCTTTGGATACTCCATGGTGCTTGCCTTCACCAATTGCTGCTGTTGCTGCTGATGCAGGTACAGGAGCTTTGTGGAGGCCACTGCTATTGAGAGCAGTTGATTATGATACTTCTCCTGTTGTCAGATTGATGTTTGCTTGCAGCAGCGGAACGGTACTGGCCCACACAGATAGCTGAGGATTTGGGGGAATTTGCTCCTTGGTTTGAAAAAGTGTGACAGTGGGCAGCACAAGCACCAGCAGTATCCTCAATGTGCTGTTTTGTTACTAAAGATGCCAAGAGCGGCATGATGCTGGGGGTTGCTGCTGGTGGTGGGGCTTGCAGTGGGGGTTTTTGTATAGAAAGGAAGGGTGAATGAATAGAAGGGAGGGTTCTGAGGGTGGTGATGGAAGGTTCTAAAGAATGCCAAAAGGCGCATGATGATGACGGTGGTGGTGGTGGTGGGGCTTGCAGTTGGGATTGTCTCAGTAGAAGGGAGGGTCAGTGAATATAAGGAAGGACTTAAGTGTGGGGATGAATGGTTTGTTCTAACAAGTGCCAAGAGGCGCATGATGGTGGTGATGATGGTGATGGTGGGCCTTGCTGTGGGGGTTTTTTGAACAGAGGAAAGGGTTTTAAGGGTGCGGGGATGACAGGTTTCTCTGTTTTAACAAGTGCCAAGAGGTGCATGATGGTGGTGGTGGGCCTTGCAGTTGGGGGTTTGAGCAGAAGGAGGGTGGGTCTTGCAGTGAGGGTGTTTGAGAAGGAGATGGAGGGCGTGGCTTGAGAAAGGGTTTTATTCCTCCAGACCATTATGATCATTACTTGTGACGGCAGGTGCTTCGAATAGTACAAGTAATTGATGGTATCTGTTTGCAACTAGCACCAATTGCTGCATGTGATTGACTTGAGCAGGGCATACATGTGCAACGTATAGTGTTTTGCATGCATGCATCACAGCACAATCACTCTTCAGGAGGACGTTAAGGAGGACATGAAGCAGGGATAACTGTGGTCTTGTTACGAGTGTTACGAGCTGTGAGATAACATGCCTGTTGACTAGTTCAGAATCTGTGTTTGTCAGTGGTGTTTAGCAAGGCAAACGTTTCATGGTTAACCAAGCTGGGCCTGCAGAACCTGGGTTCTTAGGTGGCATTGAATAGTCAACTGCTAGTATCTTTCAGGTGGCAGTTCCTGCTGCTCTTGTGACATTGTGAGACTGCATGTGCTGGCCAGGATCGTGTTTAGACTTCTATTTGTGGCATGTGCACGTGATGCTTGTTAAAGGAAATTACTTGCACTGCATGCCATGAGGGTAGGAAGGCTGGAAGGAAGGTCGCCCCCTTGCATAAATGCAGTACCATTACATAGTGGTAGCAACACTGCTTGCTTGGTTATGGACCGTGAGTGGTTGTGAGCAATGACCATGTCTCATTGATGTTGTCTTAGATGGTCGTCTTATTGTTTGTTGATCAACAAATTCATGAATGCTACTAGCAGTAGTACTCGCAAGTGACTGGAGCTCTGGTCCCCTTGCAGCTGTAACTGTATTGCTGACTGGCTGCGCTGGTACTGTGCCTAAATGCATAGGGCAGGCATCAGTGGAAGCTGTACATGGGTTGGAAGTTTTTTTCGCCACTGGCAAGGCTGATGATCAGCCTTCTGACCGCCTAAAGCCTTTTGGGCCCTGCCAGGGGCCCCTGGCCGCAAGAAGGAACGGCCTGTCACCTTTGGCCTTTTCGGACCCTTAAACACCCCAAACGCCTGTTTTACAGGTGAACGACTTGTCTGTGCCAGGATCTGTGCAATCCGCCTGGCCCTCCATCCCTGTGTCCTGGCCTGCTGATGATCAGCGAGGCCACTTGAACTTCATCGGATACCCCTGTACAGCTTCGACTTACCCCTGTCCTTAGCCGCTCTGCCTCAAGATTGCTCTCCAGTCTCCATCAAATGTTGGCCATTCAAAAGCAGGATTAATTCTGCCCTGGCAGCTGACAGGCGGTTTGAAGTTGTTACAGCTCGGAGCTTCTATACAGGGTAAACGACTGTCAGGCTGATTTCACTGATATAATCAACGGCAAGCTGCGCGGTGGTGCCATTGCTGTGCACTAAGATGCGATACCCCTATCTGGTACACGCACGCAAAGAAGGATCTGGTTTGTGCTTGCGCAGTGTGGTCTGCCCGGGCTAAAGCAAGCCCTTGCATTTGTGCCACGAGCACCCTACATGTGCAATAAGGCAACTGAGGTGATGATGCCGTGAAAGGGACCACACAGCTTGCTGCTGTGCAGCAGCAAGTGCAAGCAGCATCCACCCATGGCTATCAAGTGCCTGCTAGTATACAAACTGCCGAAGGGCGCAAATCCTACTAAAGCAGATGCAGGTGCGGCTGTTGGTTATCTACAGCACTCTGCCTGCTTTGATAGTGACCATGTGCGCTTGCAAGCTGCTGCTTCCACAGCTTAAAAACAAAACTGATGCACAGCTCATGGCCTCGATCTTCTGTTGTGCAGCAGCAGGTCATCAAAATCAACTTCATGGCATGTCAATGCTTGTGTGTAGAGCTCAAGGGTCCTTATATGCCTGTCGTAGCATTCTGCACACTGCCACATCTGCTTGCAGGATGCTGCAGCCTTCTAACCACCTCTTGGCAGCACACTGTACTGTTGCACTCCAGCACAACTGCCACGGCATTCGTTGAAACACGTGCACATGCGCGTGCGCGCCTCATTACGCAGCTGCTGGGTTACAATGCCGTCCTGCTGTTGTTGTTACTGCCCTGCAGAGCGCATTGTTGCTGTTCTGACTGAGCAGCTGTGCTGCATACCAGCAGAAAGTAGAGGGGGTCAGGGGACGGGTGATAAGCAGCTCGAGGCATTCGTGACCGTGTTCAAACAGCAGCAGGTGAGTGAGTAGAAGTGCGTGGAACAGGATTTTTTTGGTTGAAATCTTGGGTCACCAACTGGTTCAATGCTCAATGGCAGAGGGGGTCATGGGCTGGCAGATAAGCAGCTTGGGGTGGTTGTGACATTTTAGATAGCTACAGGCGAGTAACAAAAGTTCTACACACAAAATACTTTGTATTGTACTTTCTAAAAGCCTAGGAGCAGAGGTTGAGAAGTTCAAGGATAAGCAGCTGCAAGCATTTGCTGGCTGTGTATGAACAGCTTCAGGTCAGTGTATAAGCCTCAGAACGTGAGCTGTGTAGTAACAAGATGGTGTGTGTATTATCATCTTTAATTTTACAAGTGGGAGAAACTTACTGGAAATGAAGCGGTTGGCAATGATATTACTGGAATAAAATCAATGTGTATGTGTGTGCTCTGCAGGTGCCTGAGTTATCAGTGGTAAAGGACCCCAGGAGCTTGAAAGATGTTTGGATGTATAAGCTTGCCCGGGAGCACTCCAGCAAGGTCATACTCATGATCAAGTGAGTATGTTACTCTTTTCTGTCATGTGTTAGTTCCTGTGTCATTGCTGCAAAATAACATGTTGTAAGGATGACATGGCAGATGCCACGTCCCATGTTGTTGTGCTGGCTTGTTGGGATAAAAAACAGAGAGGGTGGATAACCCCAGTAGATGCAGCAGCCACAGCAGATGATACTGCCGGCATGTATTGATGGATCAAACAGGTAAAAAAACGGGCCGTAATGATGTAAGGAGTGCACAACTGCTATAGTGTGGATATTTGCAGCTCTTACCAAGGAAGGGCATAGGCAGCGGTGTTGTAAGGAGGCAGTGGTGATATACTTGCTGCTGTTTTAACAGCTGATTGTCCCTGCTGCTGCTGCTGCTGCTGTTGCTGCTGCTGCAGTCCTGCTCCTGTTAAGGACACCACTCGCATGACTGAGGCGGACGCGAGCATCAGATTGTTTCTGGAGAAGCGGCTAGAGATGAGACAAAAGGGGGTCATCTGCATACATGTGAGGACCTTGTTATGTTATATATGTTATGTTATGTTATGTTATGTTTTCCCTTGAAGAGAAAGCCTTTTATGGAAACATACATACCTGGTTTTTCCTGGTTTCTATGTATCTCTGTCCTTCAAAATCTCTGGTGTTTTTGAAATAGGAGAATAGGAGCAGGAATACTACCCGAATATGAAGGGAATGGGTATGAGAGAATATATTATGTGTGTGATGGGCGACAAAGGCATCTGCTGGCTCACACTGGGCCTGACAGCACTCTTTCTGGTGCCAGTTTGGTGCCACTGGTTGTATTTTGATAACTTTGTTGGAATGGTATTATAACCCGTTAATTTATTGAATAATTTGTTGTTAATCATTTTATCATCAAATGTTATCAACGATGCCATTGCTCCTATGCTAATGCCACTACCATCATCTTCACTGCTGCTGCTGCCACCCCAAATGCTGCTGCTGCTGCTGCTGCTGCTCCAGAGCTACTCCTGGACCATGGGTGATAAGAGCAGCGATGTCACAATTAAACTCCTGCAGGTCAGTGCTGCTGCACAAATGTGGTACAGTAAGTTCAACAGCGATGCTCAGACTGATCCTTGCTGCCAATTGAACAGGTTTTGTCCCTTCTATCAAAGTTAATTACTCTATCAAAGTTATTTACTCATCATCGCAGTAATATACATGTTGCCAGACAGCCGCCATGCTGCATGCATGCCATGCACCCGGTGCCTACAAGACATGGCTTTTTCCCTGACTCAGTGACCTGGCTGCTGTCAAACAGTCATAACACTGCGCTGTACAAACTCAGAAACAAACCACCTTGACAGCCAGCAACACTCCCCCGCGCCCCCCCCCCCCTCCCTTCTTTGACCCAACCAAATCACTGTCGCAACTGCTGCTGCTGCTGCTGCCACTTTAACCACTGCTGATGATGATGCAAGCACGGCTGCTTCCACTTCAACCACCACCACTACTGCTGCTGCTGCTGCCTCAGATTGCTCAGCAGAATCAGTCTCCTAGATGTTTAGCGGTGGAGTTGACATACACGCCTGCAATAGCCCTTGGTGCAGGACAGCACATCCTGTATGAGCTTGCTGAGAGGATCATCTTGTTGGTGGCGGCAGCTGGAGCACCGGGATCGTGAGTTACCAACTTGGAGTGACACTTAGAGCGCTGCTGGCCATAGGCTGCCTCTCTCTATATATGCATGATCAACTGTCTCTGTATATATGAGCCGTCTTTACAGATCTTGGTATGAATCTGGTCTAAGACATCTTGGATTGATCTGAAGTACTGGATGTTTTGTTTATGAGTACTGCTAGATTGTGGTGATTCTGATCCAATGTTTGAAGAAAGCATATGATGATGATCATAATGATGATAATCTTAAACAACTGCTACATTACGAACAGCGACAACTTGAATGCATACTATGTGCATTTGCTTTGCCCTGCTCTTCAGGCTTGAGATCCTGCAACCAGACTACTCCAAAATGGAAGGCCGGGGTGAGCTTGAAATGGCTTATGGGGCGTTGCACACCGTGGTGGCTTATCACCAGCTCCTAACAGAGGTTTTAGGACTCAGATAACAGAGGTTCTAGGGTTTTAGCATTGAGGTAGCAGAGATTATAGGGTTTTGAGGTAGTCACAGGCATCGCAATCATTGACTGCAGAGACTCTCCAGGGCTTGCAATGCAATCATCATCATGATGAGCAGCAGCGGCGGCAATCGTGTGTACTGCATCATGCAGTACATATGCAGTGCATCAACAACTCCGAGTTGTCAGGCTGACTCTCGGAGATGGCATCTCCTGTGACCAATTGGAAGAAAGCCTGTAGACAGTCTTGAATACCATCACGCTTGACGTTGAATCAACATCGGATGAGAAAGTATTTGATTTGGCTCGCCTTGAAGGTTGCCCGGCCATGAGATGGTATTGCTGGGATGATGTATGCCACTGCCATAGCCACTGCCAGGTCTGTTATTTTGACAGTTTTGACATGTAAAAGAATTTGAGCCATGCAACAAGTTGAGATGCAATGGCAAATGCACTGACATGCGTGGGGGGCGCCACCCGGGTGTGATGCTCAAGCTTGTGCCTGCCTCGGCTGTCCGGCTGTCCGGCTGTCCACCTGAACCTCATGAGTGATCACAGTCCTTCCACATCACATCATCACCTGTAAAAAGTGGCAAAGGGTCAGCATCGTCGTAGTCAAAGGGGTGGCGCACCCCAGGGCGTGGCTACATGTTGTACAAGGGGCAGCACCCAACCAGAAGCCATCATGTTTTGTGCTGCAATGGCACCATAGCCTATAGATGTTACGTATGTAAGCAGTCCCCTGGGCTCAGAGCTCAAAATCCGCTAAGTAACAGCAGTGCAAGCCTGGGCCCAGGCTTGCACCGCTGAAACCCGGGTTTTCAGATGCGTACCGTACACCATGATCTCAACGCACGCGGTCACTGCTGAGTTCTCTATATGGAATTGTCGGTTTTCAATGTATCAGATGAATTGCGTTACGTTACCAATTCTGCTTTGGATTGATTCTGCCGGTTCCCGCATGTATCACCGCATTGCCCGTTGCTTGCGTTCACGTCCGTTGTCCCTCTGTATTTAGCTGCAATGGCTGCGGTATCACCGTCCACAGCAGTCCCTGCTCCGGCTGAGCAGGAGTCGGCCTTCAAAAGCAAACAGTTGATGATACAAAAGGCCGGCAAACTAGGCCTCGTACAGCTTGTGTTTGACAAGACGCCTGAAACGTGTGTTCTGTATGCACATTCACCATATTTGATGGCTAGCTCTGGCGTCCTGCGGGGCATTCTAGAAGATCAGGAGGACCAGTACCAGTGGAGGACCAGTACCCACGTGGTACTGGTGCACCAGCCAAAGTAGCAAGGTTGGATAGCAGTGCTGAGATAGCAGATGCCTCCACGACGACCATACCGCTAGATGACGAGGAAACATCAGCCTGGGAATGTGTCCTAGCTATGCTGTACCCTCACACTGGTCTGCCAACAAAAGTCACCTGGGACAATATTGAGAAGCTTGCGATGTTGGCAGACAAGTATGACATGCCCATGGTGTTGCGTAAGTTACATCAGTTGCTGATGTACAACAGCTGCCATATCACTAATTAGTGTCCAACCAACATGACCACCAGTTCGGTAAAACTGCATATCAACCTGCAGCATGAGCTTTGCTATCACTGTTTAGGGCCTGCAGGCCAGCTGCTGTTGGTGCCTTCTCAGAAAGGCTGGCACCAGGTCTTAAACCCCTGTCAGCGCACTCTGCACTCAATACCTCGTCCATGTTACAAAGTTGCTGCCTGCTAGGGTGATGTGTGGTGCAGTGTCCACAACTGCCATTTGACCAACATCAACGCAACGCAACATCCTGCAATGTTGCTCTTTTTATTGCTGATGTCGCTGTCTGCTGCATGTAGACCGAGTGAAGGCTTTTTTGGACAAGCCCATGGATTCACCTGATGTTTACAAACGCACACGGCTGGGACAGACCCTGACAGATGACAATGTGTTCAGCTGGCTACAAATGTTCAGCAGGTACAGTTTGCAAGAGCACCACAGAGTAGAGTCTGCAACAGCACCATGGAGCAGTTGCTGTGCATCAACATGTTGTGCATACCTCCTGTAAGGGCAGGAGGCAGCATGCACATAGCTTGTGGAAGTAAGCAGCTAGACCTTCATATGCTTGGAACGTCTGCTGAAAACTGCCAGCATCACCGTCAAGAGCAACCTGCAGCAGCCATGCAATTATTGTTCTATGCCATCATGCCGGGCATTTCTGGGTTGACGTCTGCCAGCAAAGGCTTGCAACCGGGTGGCTTATGCAGTTGCTACACCAGCTAAAGAACCAGTGGCAATGCTGCAGGTGAAGCAGATGGCATTCAGCCTTTTCATGTTTTGTAACATGTTTCTTTGGTCTTCAACAATGTGAAGATAACTGCCAAAAGATACAACCCATTTTCCGGGACTGCTTGGGTTTTGTGAAGTATCAAGACAGCACTCTCATTTCCCTCTGGGACTCTGCCATCTGCTATTCTCCCTGTACTCCAGGTGTGGCATGGACAGCCACATGAGGGTTTGCATTGGGTTCATTGTGCGCCGTGATTTACAGCTTCCAGAGGGATACTTTGGCAGCGGCAGACAACATCAACACTCTGAGCTGCTCTTCAAAACTCTCCGAGAACATTACGAGCACAAGCTGTCCAACAGCTTGCAGTGCAAGTCAGAAGAAATTCACAGCTTGCAACGGCGGCTGACAGAGGCAGAGGGGGACCTCAAGACAGAAAGGGACAAGAAGAAGCCAATGCAATATGACAAAGCCGTCTGTGTCTGTTGTCGTTCTCCATGGTATTGGTTGATGGACAGAAGCGAAGAGTCCCCTACATGCATGCAGTGTGGGGTGACCAAGCAAGCAGGATTCTGGTATTTCCCTAGTTGGCTATTCGTATAGCCTACGTAGTATCCATCTCAGTGTACACTGAGATACATGTATGCACTGAGACTGACTGTATAGCCATGGCTGAAGGTTATGCCTGACAACTAAAGTGCCAGTACAAACACACATGAAAACGAGTGGAATCTCTCAGAGTAGTACAGCTGGCTAGCAATGGGATCTAAATCATCTATTTGATTTTCACCTAATCTCTAGAGCTGATTGATGTGCACTGCACTGCAAAACACTGCGGCAGTGTTTTGGCAGTAGCGTTCTTCACAGTGCAACTAGGTTTGAAAAGAATTCTGTTGCATGCTGCACAGTAGAACACCTAGGTGGTGCAGTGGTAGAAAACTCTCAGAGTCTCAAGCTCAGCGTCCAATCATAATGATCATGGTTCGATTCGAATGACTGCGTGACTGATCTACGCTTGGTGTCTTGAGATAGACACCCGCGTTTGTTGAGGGAGGATGGCGTGTGTGGAGATGGCGGTGCCATCGGCTCCACGCCCCCTACCGTCCACTCCCGTTCCCGAGGCAGCGACTCGCCTGAGGGTGTGCTCATGACGGACATAATTGTACTCTACCTTTTATTCTTGCGTTTTCGTACGCCATGTGCGCTACCCACCCAGTGAATCTTTCTGTTTGTTGGATCAGCGGATCGGCCGATGTACTGGCATCAACTGCACCACCTCACCACACTGCGTGGCCCACCTCCCAAGCCTGGTCAGTTGGACTGCGTGGCCCACTAGTAGGCTGGCTTCAAAGAGCAAGACTCTTGCTCTTTAAGGCGCAAGTTGCGCCTTCATATGCCAGGGGCGCATATGCCATGGAATATCCATAATTCAGTTCAAACAAATGTTCCATGCGGGTCCAATTGCCTTTGCAAAGGCACACCATTTGCATTGAATAGCTCTCAAGTCACAAGCACGTGCACTGTATATATTTATAGTCCAATGCCACGCTTGAATTGCAGATACTGGCTCATTATTGTCCCTGTTCTTCAGGAGAGGGGGGGAGTGTGAGCAGTACCTCAAAGGGCAGCAGCCTGCTGCCCTTTGAGAGTGGCACTCTACTAGAGTCTCTAGTAGAGATCTCAGCAGCTGTCTCCAAGTCACTCGCGAGTAACCGATCGGCATTTGGCCAGTCGTGCACGTGTACATGCGCTACAGTCCGACAGTCACCCACATTCTACTACTACAAGTCACCTCAAGGGTGTCCACCCGTAAGGAGCCAACTGAAGGATCGTGGGGGCAAAACAATTACATTAAGAGCGGGTGTGGGCGGGCCGAGCCATTTGGGTGTGAGCCACGAATTGTGAAGCACAGACCAGATTCAGTCCGGCAGAATGTCTGCCAGTTCAGCTTGCAGAACATCATCTGACTCAACCCGGTTGAGTTGGGCCAACTCGGACTCAGAAGATGATGCAAAACATGCATAGATATATCTGGATTGCAACGCATCAACCAACACAAGTGGCATGATGATGTCACTGACATTACAAAGATTGTTATTCCAAAGTCCTAGCATCATGAAGTCTGTAGGCCCAATGTGTGTTGTGTGATGTTGATTGTGTTGTGTTGCTGGGCAGAATAATATTTCCGCCAGAGTATTCCTGACATTAATGTGGCAAAATCCGTACCATCATGCCATGATGATTGCTGGGAATAATGATTAATCCTGCTTTTGCAATATGCTGCTGCTGCATCGCCCGAGTCACAAGACCTGCCAGTGCACTGTGCAAGCTGCAGCGTCACATCTGCTGACATGCCTCCAACAACTGCTGCATCACACCATGCTTGTTGGCGTGGAACGCTGTTTGCAGGCTTTCCAGGTGTGTCAGCTCCTGCTTTCGCAGCTGCAGGTCAGCTACTGCTTCCATCACTTGTATGTCCTGTTAACAACAACATGAGGCATCAAAAACTGAAACTGCCTGCAAAAGTTTTGTCAGGGATGTTATGAAATTAAAGGTGGATCATCAAGGATGTTGCTACTCCAGCTCACTGCACAATCCCAGAATATAAGATCTACTGAAACGGGAACAGTATCAGAGACAGCAACTGCACAGCGCTGCTGTCAGCAGACACAGACACGCCACAACACCACCGACAGCATACCTTATTTCCTAAGCCTTGTCCCTGCTTTAGGTTCCGAACAACATCAGCTTGTTGCCGCACTGCATCTGCTGCTTGCTGTATCTGCTGGTCTGTTGGAAGGGCATCCATTTGCACTCTTGGATGACCTGGCGCACCCATGCAGCCATCTTCTGGGTAAGTCCAACGGTCAAATAACACAGCTAATCCTACGTAGATGCCTGCAGCAGCAAGTACTGAAAATGACCTCACAGAGAGACTGGGAAAGTGCCACTGATGAGGCTGAACTGCCGCTGGACACTTGTTATGTTCCGCGTTATATGAGAGCGATTCTTGATTAAAGAGTTGCCTTGAATGGCATCAGCAGCCGCAACAATCTTGCCATAATGGGCAACCTATGATGCACATGAGCTGTTGTAAGCTGCTGATTGCATGAGCTGGTTGCATTGGCATCGATTCTCTGCATTTGCCTTTGCATCTGTTACAGCATCCGGCAGCCCTGGGGTACAGCATTTTACATTTGAGATCACTTGAAAAGCTACAAGGCAATGGCTAGGCAAGAAGTACAGTAGGCACAACATGCAGCCTGCTTGGTGCTTTAATCAAGTCTTCCAAATCACGCTGAATGCTGCACTGGTCCAGGAGGTCAGCAACACTTACCATTGGGAGCATCTACAGGACAAATGAGCATCTGATCTATTAGTAATTCCTCAGCATCATCATTATACCTCCAGGACACTGCCTTACAAACTCTGCAAGGGCTCTGCTGCTGCTGCTGCTGCTGCTGCTGCTGCTGCTGCTGTGGCTGTGGCTGTGGCTGTGGCTGCAGTGCTGCAGCAGCTGTGTGCCAATCTGCTGCAGCTATTGATGGCATTAGCACGCTTTGCAGCTGCTGTTGGCTGTGCAGGCACAGTAGTTGCGCTGCTGCTGTACTGGCATATAGTACTTGGCAGCGTTCAGGTGATTGAAGGTGCTGTGAAACATCACAAGCACTACCAGGAGCTTTGACAACTAGTAGTGCATAATCTGCTTGCTGTACTAGCTCCACCGCTTGCAAAAGCTGGTGTGACTGGATGAGACCTCTGAAAAAAGTACAGAATCAGAAAGCGGGAACTCGTTAGGATATTTACGACCCTGATGAAAGCTTGCAAATGAAAAAGCAACCCTGCAGTGGCAGGAGCCACTGCAGCAAGAGGCCTCAAGACTTGACGACTGTACAAGAGGCCCAACATCTCATGAAGTGACCGCGTACCTGCCCAAACGTCTTCTCAGGTTCTCGTTGACCAGCAGTACGGTGCTCAGCTGCTGTACATCTGGGGTATGCTGCTTGCTGGCTGCTGTGGCAGTAGCTGCTGGTGATAAGTGTCGCGAACGCCTGCTGTACTTGTAGCAGGTGCTATGATGGCTTGGCAGTTGACGATGGAGGATTGCAGGTGGCATATTATGGCGTTTTCTAGCGAGTGCGATACGCGCAGTGGTGTAAGCTGCTCTGGCTGGCACCTCTGGTCACCACCGTGTCACCGGCTTTGCTGTTGCGATTGTGCATAGTCTCAGCCCTTTACTGCTGATACTACGTCCGTATGGCCATGAAGTGTCATCATCTTTTGTCGATCTGGTTCACACCTTGTCCGCCTATTCAAGTACACAGACTATGTCGACATAAGATTGGATTCAACAAAACAACGTAAGATAATCATATTGCACCGCTGAAGTACAGTGTTGGTGGGCTTTGGAGTGGCAGTTCAGTCGACCATGGCACTCCATCAATCTCACAAGCTATCAACGAGAGCGCGCGCCTCACTGGCTTCAACAACAGCTCTACCAAAGCTCAGATTGCCTGTATCGGTATCTGTGCCAGCAATTCCACAGCACTCACAGGCACAGGCAGGAGCACTACAGGCCAACAGGAGACAAATGCTGGGTGCATCTGTTATCGCGCCCATTGTAGCGAGCCGCAGGCAGGCAGTTGCGATGTCAGCACACTCTAGCAGCCGTGACCTGCTCATAGTTGGTCCAGGCGTACTTGGCTCGTACTTAGGCACATTGTGGAAGCAGGAGTTCCCAGAGAGCACAGTTACTGCTCAAACCAACACAGACAGTAACCACGAAAGGTACAATGGTGGTCACCTGCAGTTACTCTCTGAAACGCAAGATTGTTTGGGGCGTTACTGGGGCTGAGTGTGCTCAGTAGGCGCATCACATGTCCAAGGACGGTGGGCATCTGTTGTACATGTTGTACTGCCTGGCAAAAATCGCCACGGGTCATCCTGCACATGCTCCTTTGATTTCTGCACAATCTCTGTCTTCAATTAAACCTTAATATGAACAAGCACCTTTGATCTGCTTGGACGCAGGCTGCGCAAGATGGGACTGTCGCCAGTGACCCGTGATGCAGCACCAGCAGGCAAGAAGTACCCATATGTGCTGTTTGCTGCCCCACCATCTGGCAGTGAAGACTATCCAGGCGCGGTGGGTCTGTTCAGCAGCAGCAGCAGTGGCAGCAGCAGTAGCAGCAGCACCAGCAGCAGCAGTAGCAGCAGCAGCAGCAGATCCTGCAATGCGCAGTGCTGCAGCAACAGATCTTTGGGGCTTTGAGCCTTGCAAGGGCACATGTCTTATAGCCATCCTGTGGCATCCATGCTATAGTGAAAGGGTGAAGCATTGTTACTTGTTGGCTTTTCTCCTGGTGGCACACAACTTATGCAAGTGCAGCAGCAAACTGTGATAGGACACCATGCATAACAGCAAGCAACAAGGCATTATGTCAGGGCCGACATCATAAAGCAGCAGCTACCAACCCAAAGTAATGTTAAACAGAAAGATCGAACAGCCAGCAACAGTCACAATAGAGGCCTTGGTGTGAAGGCCTTGTAGGATGGCTGCCTGGACCAAGGTAGTCCTGACAGATATGCCTTTGGCGCATTGTGTTGGCTGCAGAGGGCTCACACTGTTTAAATTCAAATGCAAGGCTTGATCATGCATGGAGAGGTTCCTGATTTGCATAATATCGGCATTGTATTGTACTGTATTGTACTCATATCTGAGATCTCATAACAACTGCTACTGCTGCCGCCATTGCTGCTGTAGGTACGAGCTGCCACAGAGCAGTGGGATGGCACCGGCAGCTTTGTATTCACTTCCAGCATGTCAGTGTGTGCTACAGAGGACGGCAGTGCAGTGTCAGAAAACTGCCCACTAGTGCCAGAAAACAAGTCTCCCAGTACGGACAGACTGCTCGGGGCAGAAAGGGCAGCTTTGGCAGCACAAGGGAATGTTCTGCGCCTTGTAGGGCTCTATCATGCAGGACGGGGGCCACATACCTTCTTCATCAAGATGGGTGAAGTGCCCCGGTATGGCGGTTATGTGGTAAACATGCTGCATTATGAGGATGCAGCGCGTATGGCATTTGCTATTCTGAAGGGTGATGGCAAGGCAGATGGAGAAAGCTTTAGGGGTCAGGTGTTCTTGGGCACGGACGGAAACCCATTGACATTCCAGGAAATGACAGATGCATGCTTTGAGTCAGGACTGTTTGGTGAGGGGAGTGTGAAGTTCACCGGAACTCCAGAGAGCGGTGGGGGAAAAGGGAAGGTTGTTAGTAACGAGTACAGCAGGCAGTTGTTGGGCGGTTGGAAACCAAAATACGAGAGTTTCAAGCAGTTTTTCAAAAATGGAGGGAAGGACTACTACAATACCAGCGGTCTGTTCTGAATTGTGTCATTGATGTCAGGCCCTCACATCAGCAGTGCTGCTCAAAACGTTGTGTATACAGCAGCCCAACGAGTTCCATTGCTGGAACCCCCCATGAGCGACTATGTTGGCTCCTCCGGGGCGCCCCTCTGGGGCCAGGTTGTATGGTATGTATGGTATGGAACCACTGCTATTGACGTGGAAAAATGGGTTTAACGTTGTGTTGGCAGCTGTTGAATAAGTCAGTCGCTGTGCAATGCTCGGACCAGGGGACTTTTGGTGCCCCACCATCTGTTATCAAGCAATGCTTGGCACACTGTTATTGGCAATTCATTAAGTGCAAGCCTTGCAGGCTGGATTGTGGGGCTGATAGTTGTGATATTTCTACTACTACTACTACTACTACTACTACTACTACTACTACTACTACTACTACTACTACTACTACTACTACTACTACTACTACTACTACTACTACTACAAGTTACCTCAAGGGCTTCCACCCGTAAGGAGCCAACTAATGGCTCATGGGGGCAAAAACAGAAACAAACACAGTTCTACAGTATGGCACCATCATGGGCATTATGCAGTGACTCAGCGTGCGTAGAGGCTCTAGGCACAAGAGCATGCGATTGTGTCTCTTGTTTTGGGTCTATCAGTATAATTTTTACTCAAGAGAGCACAGTAGCACGTTGTGTTTGCAGCCATGTGGTGCCTACGGTGTGCATCTGCCGAATCTCTTCTGAGCCCTGCTGTACTACCTTATTGCTGTATGGCATCACAACTCGGAGCATTACAGTATTCATGATGTTGATTAGCAGCAATAATGCAGCGTGACTGACTGCAACGATATATAGCTTATAATCGGTTGGAGGCAGGTTTTCCCCGGCCTCTGTAAATAATGGGGCCCCCCTCCTATGAATACTCTATATATCAGCAGCAGCAGAGCCTCTGCAGCGCACTGCGCTGGCTCATTATCCAACAATGGCAGCGAGACACCATGTTGCCATGGATGCCAGCAACGCTGATCCCAGCAGCTCAGGGGTTGCCATATGCACTACTGCAGTAGCCTGTTCCCAGTAGCACCCTCTCCTTCTGGAGTGGTAACTAGCTGCAAAGGGAGTAGAAGCACAACAAAACAAAGCCAGCAAACGCTGTTGCTTGAGAACAAGGGCAGGCGACAGGCCGTACAAGCACGAGCCCAAGATGCACGATGACATTATAAGGATGCAGCCACTGGCATACAACAGCCTGCTTGCAATGCGCACATCAGCATAGTTTGCTCTTGTGGCAAATCTGGGTTGACTGCACAGCGAATTAGTGACCCAGCATCTCCTTGATCACCCAGCAATCAACTGAGCCATTCAGCAGCAGCCACAACCCTGTGTTGCTGCTCTACTGATTGGCCCATCATTGCAGCCAGCACCAAGTGGTTGCAATCGTACCACATGTGCAAGTTGCACAGGCGTACGCATTGAGGGCAGGTTGTGCCATCTGCTGTTGTTTGTCACCTGCAAGGACATGCTGATGTTCAACAAAAGTTCTTGCACGTGAAGAAAGCTCTGGTTGCATCTGCTGCAGTGCTGCACTAGTGTCGCTGTTGCCCCCCCCAACTTCGAAGATCTACTGCTGCACATGTGCAGCAGTAGATGCAACACTGCATGTATGCAGTGGCATTACTGCTGCATGACACTTGACACTGCCTGCCTCACTATTATCTCAAGACACGGCCAGACCACTGATTTCTGCATGCGAATATTATATCATGTAGCGAGCACGCTTCTGCTTCTACCAGTGTTGGTTACTGAGCTCATTCCAAGGTGGTAGAGTGGTAGATCAAAACAGATTATTGCTGACGATACAAAAATAGCTTGCAGCCTGCTGCCTTTCACCAGCTAAATTTCAATGGGGCGTAGTACGCACTGTGCAGGCTTGATAAAAAGCTCAGAAGAGGCATTAAGCAGGTAAAATAGGTGTGACAGAACCTCCGCAGCCCCAGGTGACTGTCGGAGGCTTCTGCAGACACGCCATTGTTACTTCAATGCTGGAATAAGATATTTCACAAACCACAGAAGGAGAACGTGATTGATCGAAAGCTATTACACAACGGCCTGCTAGTGCCCTGCGTTGCCTGCAATGCTCAACGAAACGATACCTGACGGTTGGTAATGCATGTTGGCGTGAATCAGGATACCAAGTAGCTGGCTGCGGGCTGGACATCAGGCGCGATAGTCAAGGCCTGCTATGCAGTGAGTGAGTTACCACATGCGGCCTGTTGCAGCTGAGGAGCTTGAACAACTGTGATCAGCCATATTATGGCATCACATGTGTGACCTTGACGTGTGGGCGCTAAACGTTCAGCATATGCTTGATGGCACTTGTAGGCAACACCTGCATGCCATCTTGCGTCTTGCGCCATCAACGTAGTTGTTTGATTGATATACACAGCCAACCGTGTCTGTATGCTGCAGCCATGGAGCAGACACCTAAGTTCCCTGGTGCAGCATTGAAGTCTGTGTACCGGTATGCGGGCACAGTGGGCGCTTTGGAAGGTGAGCGATGTTGATTTATTTTTGATACGTAATGTCGTGGTGACTTGCGCTGGCTCCTGCGGCCTTCACAGATAACCTCCACAGTACGCGCTCGGCAGTACCGAACCCATCTGCTATTCCTGTACTCAACAGCTTCGAGTGAGCATCAGAAATTATTTTTACAAGCTCACGTGACTTTTGCATCTGATCTGTTCATGATCAGGCAGGAAATGTGAAGCCCCAGTCAGCTGAGCGTGATCTCCGCCAGCGAACTGGCATCTTACGACTACAACAAACAGCTTGTCCTAATTACATCAAACACTTATTGAAGTGACTAGCATTGCATTCAGACTTTCCGCTGACCCATCAGTATGTCAGCAACAGCAGGATCCACAAGTCCTGCACATGCACCAAGCACCAGGCTGCACAGGTGCAGTTCAAAATGTGCGACAGCTGCAAACGTGCATCTGCAACCACAACTCTGAGCGTGTTGTCCTTCGACAGAATTTGTAGCTCAGGCTACACCCAAATAACAAATTTCATTGCTTCTGATGGCCTCTCATGTGATCTGCTGCTTCTGCTGCCCTCTGCTACATCAACAGATAGCCCCCTTCCCCTACCAGGTAGCATCAACGTAGCTAGCATAATGGAGGCTGGGGCACCGCTGGATGCTCGCAGCGGCCTCAGCATGATCAGCAGTAACCTTCCAACAATGGAGTTTCTCAGGAAGGCCAGGTATGCTTGCACACATGCAGTGTAAGCTGTTCAGCCTCCAGAATGGGCTGCATCCACAACACGTAGCAGCAGAGCCAGCAAGAACCAGCAGTAGAGACACAGCATCAATTATAGTGAAAGAAAACACAGCAAGCAAGGGCAGTTTGCGACAAAAGTAGCACTTACAACAGCAACCCAACACAGCAGCAGCTGCTGAGGTATACCAACGGTTGTGCTGCAGCCCCAATCACTTAGGCTCCCAGACAGTAACCAGCCAGAGCATTGCAGGACCTATCTGGCACTGCTGCATACACTGAGTGTCATAGCAGGCGCAGTTCGTACGCCTCCTGCAGGACAGGCAGTGTATGCAGCCTTGCCAAAGGTCCCTTTGGCAGCATCCTAGCGTACACGATCCAGGAGTGTGCTGTGGTCACATTCAGTTTGCAGAGAGGGAATGTTACTGTCGATACTTGCAACGTCACAGACAGTAGTCTCCACAGTCATGCTACCGGAGAGCACCCAGCCAGTGCCTGCAGGAAACATTTGTCATCATCAGTGCCTGCACTGACTGTAAATGCTGGAATGCACCTGTATCAATCGCTCACACGATGTACCCTACAGTCCCTTACCTGACAGATCTTTTGGTAGTTCAGTCGTCGTCTTTCTGCTTTACGAAGGTTTGCTGATAGTATCGTGTGCTGCAGGCAGTCGCTGTCCCCCGAAGAGCTTCAGGCGGCCTTCACCCGCCGAGAGGCTGCCCTGTCGGTGGCCAAAGCCGAGGCCAGCAGGGACTGGACGCCCGAGTATGTTCCTCCTTCCATCATACCCCAGAGGTTCAAAAAGGGCACCCTTCTGAAGAAAGCAGCTAGGGTCAGCGCTGCAATGATACTCAAGGTGGGCGCCTGTTGGCAGTATCAGCAACGGTGTGGCTTAGTCCCTGATGCACTTGCTGCCTTGCTTGCTTTGTGGTGGTGGTCAGCAGCAGCCTTGGGAGTTGTGTTGCTTGCTTAGTTGTACAGTGCACTTGTGTTCCAGTGCAAACTTATTCAGCATGCCTATCTTGTTGCAGGATTGGTATGTGCATGAACGTGGGCTCCTACAGGGTGGCCCTTGGGGGCTAGGTTGTATGGACTGGTACAATAAGCTATGCTCCGGACATCTGATGGCTGTCACGAGTCTAAGCCACTCCATTGATCCAGTGGTTGTAGCTTGTACTTGCAGGAAGTGTCAATGGCTCGCAAGACAAAGATTGTGTGCACGCTTGGCCCCTCCTGCTGGTCTGAGTCTGGTCTGTCAGAGCTGATTGATGCCGGCATGAATGTGGCAAGATTCAACTTCAGCCACGGGGATCATGCAGGACACAAGGAGGTCCTGGACAGACTCAGACAGGTACGGGGCTCAAAAGGGCTCAGCTGACCTGCGCTTTGGGGAGTTTGGAGCCTGAGGGTTGGTGCTTGGTGCGTGGATGGAGTACAGTCTTTTCTGCAACTGGGAGTTGCCGTTTCACTCCCTAGGGTTTATTGGTAGTTCACTATACCCACAATGTGTAGCATACATGTCTTTCTTGGCAACAGCAGGTAGCACATTAGGCCTTGTTGCTGCTGCTGTGACACAAGGCAAACAATTGCAGGAAGGTGTTGTGCAGCACAGAGCAAGCGAAACCGCCAACTGCTGTTTCTTTTGAACCTACAGGTTGCTGCATCCAAGGGCAGCTACATCTCTTATGCTCTTGATACCAAGGGTCCTGAAATCAGAACAGCGATGCTGAAAGAAGGGAAGGATATCATGCTCAATGAAGGTAAGCTCTACACAGTATGGGCGTGGGCCAGAATCTCCAGTCTTTTGCAGCATGGCGATGGGGTTTCAGCATGATGATTTGCACTGCATTGTGGTCTTGTAGCGATCTGCTGCCAGCACTGCATTTAATTGGTGCGATTCTGCAAATATTCTAGTGTCTGCTACAGCTGTCTTTATCAGGGCCTGCAACAGAGCTTGAATTGGTTGCAGCTGCACCTGGCAACTTGATAGAGACCCACAAAATGCTGTCTTGTGTCCGGCTGCTAACAGGCCAAGCAGTTGTAGATTGTTGCCTTCTGTTCTATTAACATCCGCACAAGACACAGGAGCTACAGAAAAATTCATCAGCCCACGTTCGATTGAATGCACATGTCATGGCACACAGTAAGACGTCGTGTCTCCGGCAATCCTGCAGGCCAGGAGGTGGTGGTTGTGGCTGTTGGTCCAGAGGCGTACACCAAGTGGGAGGGTTATGTGGAAGAAGACACCGGCAGGGCAGTCATTGGGCTGAGCTACGACAAGCTGTGTCAGTATGTCAAGCCTGGAAATACAATCCTGCTGTCAGATGGAACTATTACTATTGAGGTGTGCCTTCACAGATAGTCCTTGACCCATAGTCACGTAAATGCTCCAGTTTCATACAAAAAACCCTGTTATTCCCAGTGGTGGTTTGGCAACAGGAAGCTGGCCTAGTTACCTGCTTCATGAATTTGTATAAGAGTGATTGGCTTTGAGACTGGGATCAGGTGTTTGTAGTGAGGGTCTGTTGTGAAGTGCAAGGCCATGAGGTTCAGAAAGCGCAAAGGCTCAGCCTTGGCAGGGCTGAAGACCAACAAGTGTCATCAGAAATAACTCAAGAACTTCCTCGACCAATGAAACCTGTACCTACATATATATATCTTGTCTGTGCTCCATCATGCTTTCAACGTACTTCATGCAAGCTTCCTGTATGTGTGCTGCACACTCATGCTTCATGCAGGTGATAGAGATTCTTGATGATTCCAGGCTGCTAGGCCGCGTCAAAAACACCCACAAGCTAGGTCAGCGCAAGAACTGCAACTTGCCAGGTCAGTGCACCATCCATCAAACAGTCCCCGCTCCTTGGTTGTGCCTGAATGGTTCAGCTTGTGGACGTTTGTGCCCCTGAGCTGCAGTTGTCTGCATGAGCAGAGTACTGTGATTTTTGGGTCCTTAACAAGATTGTCGCAGCAGGCCTCAAAGTACCTGCAGCATCTGGTGCCAAGCACTGTTGTTGATGATCAAGTGATTATCAAATGTGTGTCTGTGTGATATCTTGCAGGCGTACATACAGATCTCCCAGTGCTGGGGGCCAAGGATATTGATGACGTGCAGAACTTTGCAGCAAAGTATGACATGGACTACATCTTCGCCAGTTTTGTGCAGCGTGTTGATGATGTGCGCTTCATCCGCAAGGTGGGTCATCTGCTGCGATACTCCTTACTGTCAGTGCTATCATCCATTCTGCACAGCATTAGCATTGACTGAAAACAAGTTCTTGGGGGAGCCAGGGGTGAATTGTGACTACATCCACCCCACCAGCTATCTTTCTGATGGTGCTTTCAGCATCCCAGGGACTACTACTGATGTTTGTCTCTTTTTTTATCAAACGCACCTCCTCCTACTGTCAGAGCGTATCTATGCAGTACATGGCCAAGTCCTGCAAACAGCCTGCATGAATGCACTTCTTCTGCCTGATTCTGTTGTAGGTTTTGAAGGATGCTGGTGCTCCACACATTCAGATTATCTGTAAGATTGAGAGCCAGGCAGGCCTGATCAATTTTGATGAAATACTGCTGGAGGCTGATGGTATCATGGTGGCTCGAGGAGACCTGGCCATGGTACGACAGGCACCCCAACTGTTGCTGCAAAGGTTGCTGCAAACAGCCTGAATACAAATCTCAGCAGGTCAATAGGCACAGACCAAGTATGCAAAACATAGACCCAGTATGTGGCCCAATTGCAGTTTCTGCTGAGTCAATGTGTGCAGTTTGGTAAATCAGTCACACCATGTCGTTGGCGGCTTCATAGCAAATGCACCGAGGCCCGGCTAGGAGCGGGTTTCAGGACTGCCATTCCGACAATACATATTGATCTGTAATCAAAAGACTTATCATGCAAGAAAGACACAGTATGGCTCATTGAAGCATACTTATCTTCAACTTTGTGGCGATCTGGGTTGCAGGAAATTCCACCCGAGAAGGTTGCCCTTGCTCAGAAGATGATGATCAACAAGTGCCAGGTAAGACAGCATAGCATGGCTCTTTTCAACTGAAGCTCAGGGGGTATTTGGCAGGCAAGTAATTACACACAGCTCAAGGAACTGTGAAGCTCTCTCATGTATATATGAAGTACATGCTATGCTGTCACCTGGCAGTGTGCCACCAGTTGGTATCATGCTGCCACTTGGTAACACATGGCCATTTTTTACTACAGTACATGTACACAGTTGCACTGCAATGTGCAGTGCAGTGCATACAGAGGCATGGCGGTACACATGATGACATGTTAGGTAGTATATGATGCAAAAACAAAGCTGCTCTGAATTTCTGATTGTATTGATTGAGTTACTAATATTAAAAATAATACATAAATAAATAAAAAATATATAATAAATAAAAATAATAAAAATAAAAAATAAAATAAAAATAAAATAAAAATAAAATAAAATTAAAATAAATATAAATAATACATCCGGTGGCTCTGCTGTTGCAGGCGTATGGCAAGTTGGTCATCTGTGCCACCCAGATGATGGAATCCATGATTGAGAGCCCCATGCCCTCCAGGGCTGAGGAAACTGATGTTGCCAACGCAGTGTTTGATGGCACAGGTAGGCAGGAGCTGTGTCTACATACACATTGTGTTGCATCACTTATAGAGATCTCTATGATGGTCTACGTTATCACTCTTGAATGATGCGTATCATTTGTTTTCATATCATTTGTTTCTGTACAGCCTGGGAAGTTTGAATGCAGGCTACTTGAGCTGTGGTCGATAGGCTGATTGAGAGGCTCGTTGAGGTCACTGTGGTCCAACATACTTTGTTCGCTTGTTCAGGCACTGGCTTTCTAAAACAGCATTTTGCCAGTGGCAATTGTTGGCTCCTGCTCAGAAGCTAACTGTCTCTTTAGGTTTTTTTTTGATTTTCTGTGCTCTGCTTATCTGTCTTCTTGTTTTGTTTGCTTTCCTGCAGCTGCTATTGTCAAGAAACCACACATATTCTGCTGTATCTTCTTGTCGTGCCGCTGTAGGTGCTGTGATGCTGAGCGGAGAGACAGCCAATGGCAAGCACCCAGCCCTGGTGGTCTCTACCATGGCGGCCATTGTTGCAAATGCTGAGTTGGCTGTTGACTATCCAGAGCAGTTCCATGCCATCAGGTGCGCATGTTCAAGTCACTGGCCAACACACAGGGGGGTATTAGCTTGCACATGGATGCATTGGATCTGTTGTTGTTTATTTTGATTAACGGTCCTGGCAACTTGTCCCAGGCACTATAGAAAACAGCAAACTTCTATGCACCGGCTGTGACTGATATACACAGTACTGTAATGACAGCTCAGACATGCTATACTGACTGAACAATGCTATAGTATTTTGCTGTGAAAACAGCACGTCTGAGCTGTCATTTACACACTGTATTGACCATGCTTGCTTACTTGGCTAGCTTAGCTGCCTACTTGGGCTGTAGTCGTCTTACATAGAGAACTCTACAAGTAGACTGCATAGCAGCATTTGATGATGATCTGTATTGTCTACTTAGATCTGATTCCCAGTGGACGCATTTCATTTATGTAGGCAATCAAATGCTCATCAAATACTCAGGCAATGGGCATTATGCCAGTTCAGCAGCACACAACTTGTTTGTGGGTTTCATTACCTGCATTTTGCTGTTGACAGACAATACTTGCTATTTCACTGGCTCACCTGCACATCGTCGCTGCTGCTTATGGCAACTACAAGCGCTTGCACACAAGCTTCATCCTACGATACCCTGCTCTCTGGTTTGTGGATGCAGTTGCTGATTATTCTGCTGCTGCCCTCGCTGCTGCTGCTGCTGCAGATCCAACAATGCTGCTATGGACCCTGTGAGTTCAGCTGAGTCTCTGTTTGAGGGTGTTTGCCAGCAGGCGCTTGGATTCTGTGCCGACAAGGACGGCGACGGCATAATCGACCTTGGAGAGGGCTGCTTGATTGTAAGTCTCTGCCTGAGTATGTCATAAGGCATTGCTCACGTTTAATTCTATTTTCCTGCCATGTAATGCATCAATCGAATAAGGGTGTTGCAGTGTGAGCACGTGGCATACACCAGACCAGGTTCTTTGCAGATACTACTATCACATATTGTACAACAGGCAGAATCAAAAAAACAACAAACTCTGCTGCGTAAACTTCTCAAACAATCGGCCAGTTGCTGTCCTCAATGAACAAGATGCTTTGCTTCGTGTCTGTTGCCTCATCAACCGCAACCCAAGAAACCTTCTGCTTATGTCTCTGACTAATCCCTTTGTCAGGTGGTGCTCAGTGCTGATGGCACAGCAGCCAAGATGGTCAGCAAGTACCGGCCGCCATGTCCCATAGTTGTGGTCAGTGACAGTGAAAAAGTGCTTAGGGGACTGGCAGGCTACTACGGCATATACCCGTGCAAGGTGAGCTCACATCGGACAACAACTGAATTGCGTCCTTGCGCAATCCCAACTTTCCCCTTTACAAAAGGATGATCGAGCCATTCTTGCTGCTCTAAGAACTTTTCCAGCAGCATGCTTGATTTGCGCTGCTGTTGACTATGAGGGGCTGATGAAAAGTCGCTGGTGGGGATGCATAAAAACCATCAAGCGTTTTCCCTGTCATGTGACAGTGCTGTAACTGTACTCGTTCTGTGACACTGCTTGCCTGCAGGTGGCTGGGTTGTCCAAGGACAGCACTGAGGCAGCAGTCGCTGCGGGCATCAAGGCAGCACAGGCAATGGTGCGTCCCTGTGTATCTGCTGTAATGATATAAGCCACTGCGATCACTGGTATATTTAAGCAACAGACAGAGGCACTGATCATCAGTGTGGTATTGATATTTCTGGGAAGCTTGGAAAAGGCTCTGATGCAAAATATGCCTGGTTGTCAGTCTCAGCTCAGGATGCAAAAGTCTTGAAAACAAACTCCTGCAAACTGCAATGGCTTGCACTATACTCACTTGTTACCACACAGCTGCTGCTGCCGCCACTGCTGGTGCTGCCGCTGCCGGGCCTGCTGCTGCTGCTGCTGTTGCAGGGTATCCTGCAAGACGGCATGAAGGTGCTGGAGGTAACGGGGCCTGAGGGATTTGCAGATGCTGCTCCCATAGTCACCACAGAAAACCTCGGTGAGTCCGACATCAGCATTACACCCTGCCTCCACAGCAGCAGCAGCAGCAGCAGCAGCAGCAGCAGCAGTAGCAGTGGACTGCAAGCACATGCCTCCCCTACCCACAGTCTCTGCTCTGCTCCAGCAGAGTCTGCAGCTGCTTGAAGGTGGGCAGCCATCGAGGAGCTGCACACTCTGCTGGAGGAGAGCAGCAGCAGGAAGTGCAGTGGCAGCTGATGCAGGGCTGATGTGTTGCCCCTTCCTGATCAACCACCACCCAGCCCTTTCGCATAACATCATATGGGCCTTACAGGCACTGCACTTTGATGTCATTGCCACCCATAATTCGTTGATTGTGCGTGTAATTTGTCTGATGTCACTGCTACTGTAAACAAGAGCAATGGCCCCTTGAGGGCGTCTTCAAGCAACCGCTGGTTTCTGCTGCTCGGCAAGTCAGTCCTACACATTAAGATGTCACCGCTACTTGCTTGTTGCAGAAGCAATGCAGGACATGCCCTTTTCTGCCACATACGTTTTCTGATTCCACTTAATTTCATCACACCTTCCATCTCTCATTACCTGGTGCCGCTGCTACTGCTGCCTCGAATACTGCTGCTGCTGCTGCATTTTCTGCTGCTGTTGCTGCTGCTGCTGCAGGTCTGGGTGCCAATTCCTTCATCCAGAAGCGCGAAGCACCCAAGTACACCTCACCTTTCTATGGCAACACCACATTCATCAGGAGCACAGTGCAGCTCAGCAAAGATATCTGGACCAAAAGCACACCCAGCTGCTTCAGGTGACACTCAGCCTTGGTCAACAGTATCTGTCTACCTTCTTTCTGTCTTTCTTCCCAAGGGCCAGAAGGGGTAGCCTTCTTCTTGTACTGCCCATTTTGGAAAGCTGCAGTGTGCAGCTTACAATGGAACCTTGAATCAGTGCGCAGTCTGGTAATGCTTTAACCAGTTGGTGGTGCACATAGCCTTGCAAGTATCTGGGTCAAGCCTGTGTGGCAAATAATCCTGTGGTTTTCCAGTGGAAATATCATTTCTTGCTGTGTTACTTTGTTGCACGCAATTGTGCATAGTATCGTCTCAGTTGGTGAAAGTATCCTTGTGTAATTTCCTCTTTTCCCATCAAGAAACAAGCTTCTGCCATCTAGTGCAGCTCTCTCTTGTGTGCACTAGGACCAAGAGCACACTAAGCTCTCTGTACAGTGAAACCAAACTGTGCTCTTCCAAAGGTCCAGCAACAAGATGTATCCAGTTGCAAGGCCCAGCAATCCAGCTGGCTGCTGAACCCCGTTGCTAGATGCATCTTGTTGCTTTACCACCCAACAAGACATGCGGACTATGTCAAGCTGATGTACATCTGATAACCAACCATATGCTTGTCTCCTTGGTCCCTCTGACTGCCTCATGATGGCTGCAGGGCTAATATAATATAATATGTATAATACTATTATAATGATATAATAACATAATCAGTACTTCGCAGTCACAACAATTCCGCCATTTGCCTGACTGCAGGGCTGCCAAGATCATCGCCACTCTGGGTCCTGCCACCTGGACACCTGCAGGCATGGCCCGCCTGCTTGCTGCCGACATCGATGTTGTGCGATTCAACGTGAAGCACCAGACACTTGAGGAGAACCAGGCACTGCTTGACATGTGGAGGGCGGTGGCAGAGGCACACTGGGAGGACACGCAGGAGAAGCTGGGCCTGCAGGGGCTGGTGCAGCCCAGCAGTGGCCCTGTTGGGGTCATGGTGAGTTGAGTTTGGCAGGGCTGCTGGTGTGTGTATGAATGATGCATGCATGCTCTGCACAAGTTAGAGGTTCTGCTGGAGCAGTACCTTGAACCCTGTGGACTTTCTTGCTGTATTCCGTGTGCCGTGTTTGCCTTGCCACCCAGCCGGGCAGGGCACATGCTTGCCAAGCATATGCATTGCCCAGCTTAGTGTTGAGGTCAAGACAGCACAGTGTGCTAATGTCCCGACCTGAAGCCTCCTCAACAACAGTATTTGAACCCAGCTTCTCTCGTTCTCCAAGCAATCTTTTTTCCTCAATGTTGTTGTTTCATCAGGTATCCATCAGAGGGCATGAGGTGAGATCAGCCCGCCTCGCAGACAACCAGCCAGTCTCCCTAGCAGCAGGTGAGACAATTGAGTTTGAAGCCGTTGGAGAGGACTATATCCACTGGACAGGCGGCCGAATGTCTGAGGGTTTAATCAGGATAGGGCTGAGCTTGAGGACCCTGACTGCCTGCAAGCTGGGTGATGTCGTGCTGGTTGATGATGGCAACCTCAAGGTGGAGGTTACAGGTGCGTGGTTGTTGGGGGCAGAAAAGCTGGGGTGTCGTGCTGCTGGAGTTGGAACGAATGAATGATCTACGTACAGTGTCTTCAAGTAGAAGCTTGAGTATGTTGAGGGATCATGCCTGCCTCCCTTGCAATAGCAGACTTTGCACTTTATATTGGTAGTGATTATTTCAGCCATTGATATGATCATTTGACAATGAATAGCATAGATTCAGCTTGTATATTCAGCTTGGATTGCGAGGCAGGCGCGTGTGGCGGGGTGTGGGGATTCCACTGGCTCTACACCCCCTACCGTCCACTCCCGCTCCTGAGACATCTAGAGGATGCTGGAGTTGAGAGCAGTTGCTGCCTCACTGCCGCTAACAGTCTCAACAGCAATCAATACTGGTCTAACATGCCCGTTCATTGTGCATCAAAGAACGGGCTTGCTAGCTCGGCATTGGTTTCTGTTGAAGGCTTTCATATGCAACAGCGCCGGCTTCAAGCTGGTGAAGCCTTAGATGTATTGATGGAGGCCCATGTTTCAACATCAGCACCATACATGCCTCTTGCAGAGTAGTTGTTCCTACTGGAATTGGAACAGCAGATTGATTGCAAACTGGCCCTAAAACTCGACATCGTCTTGTCTTTGTGTTGTGATAAGGAGTAGCACTAGAGCACTATGTGCGTTTGTGGTAAAGCCAGCAAGCCTCACAGACTCAGTACATATAGGCCTGGGCCATTTCAGTTCTCACTGTTATTATGGTGTTCATTATGGTTATTTTGTTGCGTTTTGCCTGCAGATCTTGTCAGCACCACATGTGTGCGCGGAAAAGCCTTAAACCCTCACACGCTCAGGGAGATGTCCCTGGTGTATGTCAAAGGCGCCTTGAGGCACGAAAAGGAGGCGTTGTCGGCTCGTGACATTGTTGACATCAAGTTTGCTGCTCAGAACCAGGTCACATACCTCAGTGTGCCCTTTGTACGCACAGCTGCTGATGTTCTGGAGGTAA